>JAKUCV010000421.1:0-14506 GCA_028386065.3 Turnera subulata | reverse complement strand
GTTCTAACAATTGGTAGCGGAGCCTAACTCTCTGAAAGACTTAACCGTTTGAGAGGAAAGTTTCTATGGCTTGTTCAAGTTATTTGTATGCAGGAATCACTGAAGGACAATCCATCACCCAGGCACCATTCTTCGACGGAACAGATTATACATATTGGAAGGAAAGGATGAAAGTTTTCATCCAAGCCAATGACTTTGCAGCCTGGCTAACGATAAAGAATGGCATTCAAATCCCATCCAAGACGGAAGTGGAATACAACGTAGATGACATCCAAAGAATCGAAAACAACTCCAAGGCGATTAACATGCTTCAGAGTGCGGTCAATCCAAATGACTATCAGATAATCTCGCACTGTGCAACAGCCAAGGAGATGTGGGAATTGCTGGGAATCATCTATGAGGAAACCGACAGCAAGCAAAATGAGACTGTCAACCTTTGTTGCATGGCAAAGGAAGAATCTCCGGAAGAGGTAAGTACTTCCTATTCGAGTGATGACTATACATTTGAAGAACTGCAAAATGCATTTAATGAAGTATATAGTAAATTCATTTCAGTCTCTAAGGTCAATAAAAATTTAAAGAAACAAATTACAACCTTAGAAAATGATAATGAGAAATTAGTAAATGATAAGAATGAGTTATCTAGTAAAATTGATAAGCTTGAAGAAGAAAAGCATGCTCTCAATATATCATACAATGAACTTAACGAGAAGATATCCTCAAATGTATGTGCTTCTGTTGTATTGGGAAAGGAGAATGAATCTCTTAGGTCTCAAATTGATGATTTGAAGAATACATTAGAAAAGTTCACAAATGGTAGAGATGGTCTTAATCTTCTTCTAGGACAACAAAGAAGTCCAACACAAAAAGAAGGATTAGGTGCATCAAATGTGTTGAATGATGTCAAACATGTTGTGCTTAATGCTAAGACACATAAACATGATGCTCCATCTTCTACTCATCACACTACATCACATGAACATGCTAAACCACATGCACACAATACTAGATCACATGTTCACAACACAAGATTACACATCCATCATAGAAAGTTACATGCTCAAAATGCCAAACCAAAGGTAAGTAGTGGAAAAGTTCACTATGCTAAATTATATGCTTACAATGTTCGATCAAATGCTAATGTTGGAAGATCACATGTACACAACGTTAAAAATGAAAGTTTTCATTATACTAAGCCTAGGAAACATGTGACTCAATTTAGGGAAAACAAGATGATACCTAAGGAAAACAAGTTAACTAGAATGCATAGAAATAATCAAGATGGTAATTACTATCAACCTAGAAGGATGCACAATCCAAATGTCATTTGCCACTATTGTAACAGAATAGGTCACATTGCCCTGGTATGTTATACTAGGCATAGACATTGGGCACAAGATAAGGTCTATATTCGGCATGTTTCTAACCATCAAGGACCCAAAAAGATTTGGGTACCAAAATCTCTTTGATTTGTTTTGTAGGTATGCTTGAAGGCATCAAGTGTACTTTGGTACCTTGATAGCGGATGCTCCAAGCAAATTACCAAAGAAGCATCCAAGTTTTTTGAATGTGGCCACACTCATTTAATTTCGACAGAAGTGCAAGGATCAAAAGATGATAACATCGATGTTCATCTTGAAACATCGATGTTCCATAATTTTCAGCTCACTTGTGTTTTTCAACCAGTAGCTAAAAAACATCGATGTTGTCTAGAAAACATCGATGTTCCAATAAGAGCTGCCAAGCCTCAAATCGAGAATGCACATCGATGTTTTGTATCAAACATCGATGTTCGGTAAGAACGTCATTTTTCCAGTAGTTCCTCTTATGTGAATGTTCTGCGAGCTCGTTCGGTAGTTCCTCTGGATGCTCATTGATCATGCTGTAGGCCAGCCGGTTTCTTCTGCCTAGGTTGGCACCTTCGACGAAGAAGACAGATGATGGAGCAGGCATTGTGTTTTGGACGTGTTGGTGTTTTGTTTTTTGAGTTTTGAGGTTTCTTTGCCTGAGCGTTTGTTTGCTTTAAGATGCTTTTGATGATTTGCTTCTCACCGCTCCGTCTTTTATACTCTTATGGGGAGCGTGATTGCTGTTTTCGATTTTCAAGATTTTGCTTTTTGAAAAATTTGTTGTTGCTTTATTTATTGTTTTGTAACTTTATATGTTTTTCGGGCTACAATGCCAGTGTTTTTCAGCCCTTTTCCATCTCGCGATTTTCTAACGCCCTGGCTACCTTGGCATTTCTTTTTATGGTTTTTCATTATTTTCTACATCTTTTATCACATGCATCCGTGACTGTTGAGGCTAGACTGATGGGACCATACCTCGAGTAGAGCGCATGTGCGACAAGCTTACACCTGTTTCGACATCGTGGAGAGATACGAGAGTTGACAGACGGTTTTGGCTCATACGGAATTTGTGAACAAGTGGATAACGTTCCTTTCAAAGGACACAGGACGCTCTCGTGATCGTCACCTTACGAGATAACAGACGTCTCTTTCACGAGGGAAACCGACGTCACCGTTAGTTGCACGTATCATGTTTCTCGGGATCGAGGATGTTTACGTCCGATACGAGCACCGATCATGAAAACGTGTTTTGTTTTAACTTCCTTATGTTTTGATTTTGTTAAACGAATTTTGTTTTTAATTTCTTTATACTTAATTTTATATTCTTATTGTTGATTTTTGTTTTGCTTAGAGATGTTTTTAACTTTCTGTTAGCATGAGTTTTCATAATTTAACAAGAGTATTGATTTTAAAAGAAAACTTATTTCATTTATAACGGTTTTACAACAGGAGAAGAAGTACTCTATGGAGTTACTTGCTTCTCTAGGTCTTTTACAAGTTTTTGGACGTTTTTTACGTGGGGAAAGAGTTCCGCACACGCCTGTTCTATCTGCATCACCGCCGAGCTGATCTTCTTTAGTGAGACATTCAGCTGCGTCAGAGTCTGCTGCAGTCTGCTTTCAGCCATTGCCTTACCCTTTCGATCCTCAGCTTTCTTGTTGGCACGCTTCTTTCGTTGTCTTGGGGAGACCACCATGTGTTCTTTCAGACCGACGATGTTCGTCTTGAAGCGCTTCTTTGGCGGTTCTTCATCGGAGCTTGTCGGGAAAGCAGTACCACCGATGTAGCTGTTGTTCTTGGAGTCTGAGGTAGTTCGAGATCGGATTGGAGAGTCCATGACTGTGTGTGAGTTTGTCAGTCATAAGGTTCGGTTATATAGAGGATGAGATGTCGCTTAAGGGTATAAGCAGTATCTCGGGTTGAGTTTGGACACCTGGCAGAGTGTGCCAGAAGCTTATCATGGTAGGACCCACAGATAAGAAGATGGAATTTCGGGGACGAAATTCTTTTTAAGGTGGGTAGACTGTAACAGCCCGGGTAAAAATTTTGATTTTTACCGGGACTGTAAAAGTCTTTTTACAGTGATTTACCGAAAGAATTAATCTTGGGTAATTAATTCAAGGTAAATCGGGCGTCGTTTTTCGAAACCGAGATTTTTCCCGCGCTCGGAATTTTTCCGTGGATTTTTCGGACCTAAGTTGGTATTTTACGGGTCCCGGAATTCTCTGAAAAATCACACCGGAAAATAACCAAGAGGGTATCAGTTATTTTCTGGTCCGAATTGGACACGGCCCTGCATAGTGGAGCCGCCTCTTACCTGTGCTGCACTTGACGCCCTGTGTAGCCTGTGATTTTCCTTCCTTTTTCCCGTGACTCTGCATTTTCTCTGCCTGCAATACCCTTCTCCTGCAACACCAACTTTGCTTTCCACTGCCAATTTTCACCTGCAAAAGGAAAACAAAAAAAAACAAACAACAACTATAAACACACACACAAACCCCATTACCGAGCCTCACTGACGTAGCAAACCGACGTACCCTCGTCGCACCGTCCACCTGCAGCCGTCGCCCTTCGTCATCGCCCGTGCCTCCTCGCGTGTCGACGCCAGCCGCTGCAACCCGAGGTGAGCAGATCCGGGTTTGTTGACCCGCGCGCTTGGTCGGGTCGTGTTCGCTGGGTCGGGCTATGGGCTGTGCTGGGCCGGGCCTTGGCAGGCCTGGGCTGGGCTGCTTTTTTGGTATGGGCCGCACTGTTCATGGCCCAGTCCAGTTAAAAAAAAAGAAATAATATATATATATGTTCATTTATTTTCTGGAATAAATCATTTTTGGAAAAAAATATATATTATTCTGAGAAAAATATAAAAGGTTTTAATTATAGTGTTTTGGAATATATGTGTGTATATATATATATATATTCCTTGATTCCTTGAAAATTAAAATAACTATGTTTGTTTGAAAAATTAATATTATGGTTATTTGGAAAAGATATGTATTATGAAAATATTTTCTAGAATATTTTATAAATATGTTATTATTTCTGGAAAAATATTTATACATGTATAATTATTTTCTTTTAGAAAATAATATTATGGTAAATAAATTTTATGAAATTATTCTGGAAAATAAATATATAAGATATAATTTCTAGGGAAATTATATTGTTATTATTTTGGAAGACAAAGTATAATTATTTTATGAAAATATTTTGAAAAGGAATCTATTAAAGTATGGTACCGAAATTATATTCGGATATACGTACGGTATAATATTTTCGGTAAAGATGATAATAAAGGAAATGAACCGAGATGGGTTTATTTCGCAGTATTGGCATCATAGTATACCGATTATGTGCATTTATGTGAGTATATTGTTTTGTTGGATAGGTTTTGATATCATGCAGCTTCCCGAGGAGCCGAGTTTGGACCGGTCATTGTCTCCGAAGTTGAGTAATCGGCCAAGGTGAGGGTGGATTTCCTTCAATATGTGCCTGTATTACTCGGTTATTGTGTTTGGTGATTATTGCACTGTTGGTTGTTGCATTTGTTGTGGTGTGATTCGGGATGTTTATCCCATGGTCTTGATTGTTCTCGGGATGTTTATCCCAGTATCTTGATTGGTTTTTGGATATTTATTATCGTGTCTTTGGCCATAAGAATAATGGAATAAATAATAAAATGTGATAAGGATGTCGATCCTTGGTTTGGTTTGGGATGTCTTTCTCGGTATTTTGGTTAGGGATGTTGATCCCTATGATTTGGTTTTGATGATGATAATATAATTGTCACGTGGTAACTAGTAGTACGATTCGATGGTTTAAGACTGTTTTGTGGTGGCCATGACCTGGGTTACTTGTGATAAGCATGTCTATGCTTGGGATGTCTATCCCGTGATTATTTTTGGGATGTATATCCCTGGGTTCGTATTTTTGGGATGTCGATCCGTGGGTTCTCTTGGATTTGGTCTGGCACCCTGAATATGTTGATAACCAGGTCTGACCTATAGCTTATCCGTGACGGGGCCCGGAAAAGATAAAATTGGAAATTGGATTTTTATTTGAGTCTTTTTGGTCTTGGACCGGTTTTGGGTCGAGTCTTTATTTTGGTATGCCTGGCTGTTTAGCCTGTGTTTGACCTTGAGTACTTATAGTGTGCATATTGATTGTCTATGCTTCGTCGGTGAGCACTTCGGACTCACCCCTCACCTGCGGGCTTCATCCCGTAGGATGAGTTATTTGTGGTACAGGTTTAATGCATTCCAGACAGGCTGCGGCGTTATCTCTTGGACAGGACTTGGATCCATAGTTTGCATCTATGTCGCATACAGTGTTTTTGTGAGTTATTAAGTCTTCCGCTGTGCATTATTTTTGCTATTGTTGGGCCATTGGGCCGGTTATGTTGTTATTGATGTTTTTATTTTGGGCTGTTGAGCCCGAGTTACTGTTGTATACACTGTATGTTGGGTTTGTTTGGTTGGGTCGTATCAGTTCCGGTACGTGTTTACTGTGTATGGTAAATACGGGTCGGGGCGTTTCACTACTGCTGATGCTTCTCACAAAAATCCTCCAGAGTTTCTGCCTATAAAAGATTTCTAGACTTAGAGAGGTAGAGTTTTATTCCAAATACTCAAGCTTATGGGTGTGTATGTGAAGAATAAGGTGTGCCCCTTGAAATGTGAGTGAGGGATCCTATTTATAGTGTTCTGGGAAGCCTAGAGGCGTGGACCTGCTAAATGACCAAGATTTTGGCCAAAAATCTGGGCCAAAACCGTGTAGGATTGAATTAGAAACAAAATCGGGCAAAAAGGCATTTTCTGGGCACCCATGACCGCCAGGTCCGGCGGTCATGGGAGCATGACCGCCAGGTCCTGGCGGACATCCCAACATGGCCGCCGGCTCCTCTCGGATTTGTGCGTTCTTTCCATTTTCGACCCCCAATCCCCCTAATTCAGCCCTGATTTGATCCTACCACGTAATCAACCTCTAATCAACCCAGAATCACTCCTTTTCTTGATTAGTACTCCCCCTAATCTTCTCCTAATTGATTAATTTACATTAACATCTCCATTTTATGCAAAATCAAGTTAAAAACACATTTACCATTTAAGGATGATTTAACTCTGATTTTCCACGAAAAGCAGAGCTAAAATTACTCTGCAAGTAAAGTGTTTCATGGGCTAATTAAACTCTGATCAACCCATATTTCATTAACTTGGGCCTCTAATTTTATCTCTAACCCAAAAATAAATCATCTCATTATAATTGAGCTGAAATTAAATAAGAAAGTTCAAATAATAAAATAAAATATATTTTAGTTCAATAAACCTTAATATATATCTTTGTTCTATGATCAAATCATCTCATTAATCCTAGAGTTCCAATACATAAAGGTTTAAATTTCCAAAACATATTAATTTTGCTAAACTAAATTTAAAACATGTCTTAATCCTAAGACTGATTCACCTCATCAATCTCCAAGTTCAAGTATGCTTAAAATATAATCTAACAAAATGTTCATAGGTCAAATTTGGGTGTTCACAGTTGCCCCTCGTTGATGAGTCCTTAGAGGCTAAGGACGAAACAACGCAAGAAAAGTACAACAAAATTTGAGTGATTGATGTTAGTGGTTGTCATGATGTGTTTAGAATTTTGAGCAGCTATGCTCTTGGTTTGAAAATCTGGGGCAGTCATGCCACCAAAACACAATCCAAATCATTTGAAATGACGGGACAGTTATACCCTAAAATGCATTATCACCTCAAAATTTTGGGCAGCTATGCCCATGATGCACGATTATTCAAAAACTCGAAGCAGCTATGCCCCTAATGCATAATTGATTGACAAAAGTCGGGCAGCTATGCCCTTTGTGTGCGTCAATTCAAAACATATGGGCAGCTATGCCCTTGATGAGACCAACTTTGAAAACTTGGACAGCTATGTCCTTGGTTTAAAATCATCCTGAAGAATTCGAGCAGCTATGCTTATGATGCAATCAACTTCGAGATTTCGGACAGCTATGCCCTTAGTGATCAAAGTAAAAAGTGCGAGAAGCTATGCCCTTGATGAAATCAAACTCAAAAACTAAGGCAACCAAGTTAAGAGCTCGGGCAGCTATACTCTTCAAATTCAAAAATTTGGGTAGCTATACTCTTCAAATTCAAAAATTCGGGCAGCTATACTCATCAAATTCAAAAGAATCGGGTAGCTATACTCTTCAAATTCAAAAATTTGGGCAGTTATGCCCTTCATGCGATCAAAGTGAAAACTCGGGCAGCTATGCCCACGATGCATTCAACTTTAAAAAACTTTGGCAGCTATGCCCTCCATGAAAAAAAACTTGGGCAGCTATGCCCCTTGTGCTTAAAAAATCGGGCAGCTATGCCCTTGATGTTTTCTAGGGCAAGAATACTCTGAGAACCCGACCCAAAAGTAATTGAGCATTCTCACCTATTCCTTTTCACCTTCTTCCTCGGGTCAAATCCATGTCAATGGAGTCGCCACCCAAATTTTATTAAGGACAAAATTTGGGAAATCCTTTCTATGACTCCTTTAGGCAACATGATCGAGCGAACCAAAGACATAGGATCGGGGATTTGTCACAGATGGGAAGGTGTTAGGAACCCATCCATGTTGGGTCGAAACCTTGTACAATTGAAGAATACAAGTATGCCTTGTGCAGGTGTGCAAAAGTCAAAATAAAAGAGAGGGGGATGAGAAGAAGATTTGGCTTGCATCCCGTTGTAAAACCGAGATTACCTACGTACCCGAGTGACCGGGGTCAAAGCCACGTAGTTCTAAACATGGCATCAATTCGCCACTTACATCATCAAAAACATCATCATGTAATCAGCAAGTATCAAACAAAAAGGGATTAGTGTTACCTCTTGTAGTCCTCCTCTAGCTCCTTGAATTGGGTTGTGTTCTACACCCACCTTCTTGCCACTTCTAAGCTTAATAGTTGATCCTCTTCTTGATTCCTCTTTGCTGGACTACTGCTGATGCTTCCCATGAAAATCCTCCAGAGTTTCTGCCCATAAAAGATTTCTAGACTTGGAGAGGTAGAGTTTCTCCAAGAACTCAAGCTTATGGGTGTGTATGTGAAGAATAATGTGTGTCCCTTGAAATGTGAGTGAGGGGTCATATTTATAGTGTTCTACGAAGCCTAGGGGCGTGGACCTGCTTAATGACCAAGATTTTGGCAAAAAATCTGGGCCAAAACCGTGTAGGAATGAATTAGAAACAAAATCGGGCAAAAAAGCATTTTTTGGGCACCCATGACCGCCTGGTCCAGCGGTCATGGGAGCATGACCGCCAGGTCCTGAGACGGCCGCCGGGTCCTCCCGGATTTGTGCGTTCTTTCCATTTCCGGCCCCCAATCCCCCTAATTCAGCCCTGATTTGATCCTACTGCGTAATCAACCTCTAATCAACCCAGAATCACTCCTTTTCTTGATTAGTACTTCCCCTAATCGTCTCTTAATTGATTAATTCACATTAACATCCCCATTTTATGCAAAATCAAGTCAAAAGCACATTTACCATTTAAGGATGATTTAACTATGATTTTCCACGAAAATCAGAGCTAAAATTAGTCTGCAAGTAAAGTGTTTCCTAGGCTAATTAAACTCTGAGAAACCCATATTTCTTTAACTTGGGCCTGTAATTTTATCTCTAATCAAAAAATAAATCATCTCATTATAATTAGGTTGAAATCAAATAAAAAAGTTCAAATAATAAAATAAAATATATTTTAGTTCAATAACCTTAATATATATCTTTGTTCTGAGATCAAATTATCTCATTAATCCTAGAGTTCCAATACATAAAGGTTTAAATTACCAAAACATATTAATTTTGCTAAACTAAATTTAAAACATGTCTTATTCCTAAGACTGAATCACCCCATCAATCTCTAAGTTCAAGCATGCTTAAAATCTAATTTAACAAAATGTTCATGGGCCAAATTTGGGTGTTCACAACTACTAGCAGGTTGGTTCTGGTGACTCTATTCCCTTGTGGCATGATAGTTGGGTTGACAGTTATGTTTTATCTGTTTCCCTGCTCCTAGAGAGACTAGAAACTATGATGGTTTCTAATCTGATTTACAATAGGGATTGGGATTGCTTGGTGCTTTGAGATGTTTTACCAACATATCTTATTTCGCATATTCTTGCGATACCTTTGGCGCAATTTTCTTTGCCTTGTAATAGTGTGTGTTGGCATGGTTTCTTCTGATGGTGCCTTTACCGTGAAATAGGCTTAATACTGGCTGGCTTCAACTAGTTCTCCAGTGGATACTTTGCAATGGAGATGGGCCTGGAAGTTACGGTGGCCAGCGAAGTTGCTTACCTTTATTTGGTTGACATGATGGTAGCAACTGCTGACTACTGTCTGCCGTGTTCGACTAGGGATTGCGACCTCAGCATCTTGTTTGCGGTGTGGTCTGGTGGATAAGAATACGGACCACTTGCTTCATTTTTGTGCCCATAATCAGACTGATTGGCCACTGTTGCAATTTTTTGAGGTTGACCATGCTTTCTTTCTGGTTCGTTTCTAAAGTGGTTTAATGCAGGTGCTCGCGGTTCTTCTGTAGGCGTCAGTGAATCTTTGTTTGTGATCCCTTTTTGGAGGATATGGTATGCCCGTAATGATGCGGTGTTTAATGCTTTGGTTTGTTCTCCGCCTGTGCTGATTTCTTAGGCTTCACGGCTGGGGCGGGAGTATGAGGTTGTATCGGATTGGGAGGGTTTGGTGCCCTTTATCTATCGGGATTGTTTGGTCTCAATGACTCTGCCCACTTGCTGATTGGGTGAAGATGAATGTGGATGGTAGTTTGTTGGAAAATCCGGATGCTTTGGGTGCGGGCGATGTCCTTCGTAATCATTTGGGTGGTTAGCTTGGTGGTTTCTCTTCTTCTTTGTGTTACTACTATCATGGTGTCAAAATTATGGGCTATTAGGGAAGGGTTGATCTTGGCATTAGAGTGTGGTTTTCAGAAGATTATTGTGGAGTACGATTCATATGAGGCAGTGGCATTTGTGTCAGCCCTGTCCTTCCTTTGCATCCTTGTTATGCCTTGCTTTTAGATATAGGCCCTTCGTGATCGTCAGTGGCAGTGTGTATCTTGGCTAAGCTTGGTGCGAGGCAATCTCATAGGTTGCGACTTTGGTTCATTCCTACCTAGTTTGCGGCATTTGCTTCAAATGGATGTTGCGGGCGTTCGTCATGTTCGGTCGTGATTTTCTTACTTGTACTACTTGCTTTATTTTATTTTCTAACGTTCTGATATACTCAAAAAAAAGTTGGTAGGAATTCTCTTATTATTTTTTTATTTGATTTGTGGTTGAATATAATTCAAATAAGATTCGTTCCGTAAATATGCAAAATCTGTTTCGAAAATCCGAAACTCAATGTATTTATGGAGATTCGAAAATCCGTAATATCCATTGCGAAAACTAAAATGAATAGAGTATCAAAAAAAATCCGAACAATTTGAATATCCGATCCGAAATTGTTATTTGGAACGAATACTCGTGCTCACCCTACTTTTAGCCATTACATTGCCGTATCCAATGCAAATACTATCCATCCGTCAAAATCTATCTAATGGTAATAAATGCATTGAATAGGAAAAAATGGAAAGAGACATTGTAGAAAAAGCCTTGACCATATATGGATTATTCCAGAAAGCACAAAACTTGGAGCCATATGATTTGTAAAGAAGAAGAAAATGGTTGTGATTATATCTTCCACTTGCCTAAAGATCTTCGACCAAAGGACTAAAAGCAGTGTGCATAATTAATTATGCTAAAAGCACTATGCGTAATTAATTAATTAGGTGCGGGACCCAGCTAAATCTGGGGCAAAATTCCAGATACAAGGTGGGAAAAAAAGCACTATGCATAATTAATTATGCTAAAGTTGAACTGTCCTAGTTTAAGAAATAAGTTCACAAAGGATCTAGTTTAGGAGAGAGAAAAGATAAAATTCTACATCTGTAAGCAGTAGGAAATCCTCTCAGGAAGAAAAAAAAAATTAAAACTTCTCAAGGAATTTTTTTTTTTTGTGAGGAAAACTTCTCAAGGAATCAACTAGCCGGTAGCCACAAATGTTAATTTGTTACATCTACCAAAAAAATCTTAAGATACTTATTTAGTGAGACTAATACGTGACCACAGAACATAATCCTGAACTCAATTAGACTTGTACTCTTAAATTCAAAAAATAAAAAAGATTCCTGCACTCAATATAATGATAATATATCAATAGACACTCATTGGCTTAGTGGTATCATGTTCTCCATCCATGACAACAATGTGCGATTGTTAACCTACACATCTTGTCTTCATTTTTTAGTAATTTAGATGGTGTATGATTTGCCCCCCTAAAAAAGTTTTATAAATTCGCCAACAAGAGTCAAATTACATGACTATTATTAATGGGTAGAAAGCCACGTACATGTGGGCAAGCGGCAATCTACAAGACTCTTCGCATTAATACATTTGAGCAGTTAGCATTTAAGGCTACTATCAACCAAACTTTGTCATGACATCAACAACTTCATTATTACGTTCAATTATTATGTTGTCTGCAATAGGCTTCTTTAGTGCAAGAAATTGTCTCGGCTGATAAATCGTTTGTGGCGGGGCACAAATGTTGGATGAACGGAAATTGCATATTTGCATTGGAAGTCAAGGGGGGTCCGGATTTTAGAGAGAATTGAGTCGTTTTACAACAAGATCTTGTTAGCTAAACACGGTTGGCTGCTTTTGCACATTTAAGGACCTACAATGATGGGTTTGTGTTTTGGGTAGAAGCAGTGGCGGATCTAGGAATTTTTTTCGAGTGTAGGGAAAAAAAAACTCAGTATAAATAATTCTAGAACCCATAACTGCATATAACAATTACACGACATAGTATGAAAATAAATTAAATATTACAATGGTTCCCTACGCACTCTCATATTTTGAAAACGTTGAATTATTTGTTTATTTTCAATGTGATTAAATATATCTTTCTCAACATATGTAATCAAACAATTATGTAATAATTCATCGCCCATCGGATTACACAAAAAAAAAAGCGACTTTTGATGATGCTCTTTGAAAATACCTTTCCATCACTAGAAGAAAAAATTAGAAAATCATTATTAATTAATATATTGTATAATTGAACTAATAAAGAAATAAAAAGAAAGCAACAAATTAACTAACTACTATTGTCTTTCTTTCAAATTTTTTAAAGGACTGTCTTTATTTCGTAAAAAAAAAAAAAGAAGGAAAATTGAATACAACTCAAAGCTTTCTTTCATTCTTTTTTGACGATTGTCTTTCTTTCATTAAAAAAATTAAATTCAAACTATAAACTAATAGTGTAAATAAAGTCTTTTATCATATTAGGATTAAAATAAAGAATTACCTTAATTCACTTTGTTAGTGTGAAGAGCCTTGGAAAATTGAAGGTGAGAGGGAAAATAAATTGGTAAGAAATAAATAAAAGAAAGAGGAAGAGAGGTCATTGACAATAAGTTAACAACGGCATTTATAACTCCCTCAAGCAACAAAACCACCTACTTGGGCTAGGTTTATGTCTTGGGTTTTTTTTTTTTTAATTCAGTGTAGGGGCTAATTTCTTGGGTTAAAAATTTAAGGGACTAATTTTATTTTTTGTCTTTAATAGGAAGCCAGTGTAGTCTGTGACTACACTGTGCATCCGCCACTGGGTAGAAGCCATCTTTTGGGATGACTGTTTCCCTGTAAATATCTCTTAGCCTTACTTTCTAATAAAATCTTGTTTATATAAAAAAAAAAGGATCTACAATGATGGAATCAGGGCTGGCTGCAGGATCACTTTCGTTCTACCACAACATGAGGTGCACCTAATTAAATTTGGGTCAATCATATTTTTCATCCCTGTGTTTGCCCGTTTGAGCATTTTTCATCCCTGTGTTGCAAAAAAGACATTTTTCATCCTCGTGTTTATTTTTGGGAACATTTTTCATTATCGGCCGATTTTCCCACCCGAAAATGCTGACGTGTCAAATTTTTTTGACACATCAGCAATGTGGGGCCCACCTGTATCCAGGCTGCCATGCCCACTTCCACCCGCCCGATTCGTTTCTTCTCACGGGTCTTGCCCGTTCTCTGCCTTGTCAAAGTCCAAAACACCCCCAATCCCATTGAATCCCCTTTCATTCAGAAACGAAAACCCAAAATCGATTTGAGAGCAGAGCTTAAACACTCCCACAAACGGAAACCCCTAAGCCAATTGATTCCCCAAATCGATTGTGCCACACTTCAATCGATTTCTTCCCCAATTCGACTGAAGCATTGCTTCTCTAAAATGACCTAACCTCGTCTTCCCCCAAATCAATCTCCACTAATATCGATGACCCAAAATTGATTCCCTTCACCCTTACCCTAATCCCAATTTCTTCCCCAAATCGATAACCCTGACCCCTTCTTCGTGTCGTGGAAGAGCTTCAAACGAAACGCATTAAAGCCTAGGGTTCCAGGTGAAGGTAGTGCAGTCGTGAATCGATAAGGAGGCTGTGGTCAGAGGCTGTGTTTCTTCCTTTCTTTTTGCTGTGCGAAAAAGAAGAGTGCAGGAGGGAGACACTGAGGCGAGAAGGGAAAGCGAAGAATTCATTGCAGGTTTGGTGCAGTCATGCCACTTTTAAAAAAGTTTTGTTGAAAGTGAAGAAGAAGAGATTGTGACTGTTGTCGTTTCTTTAGGGTTTTTTAAAAACCCGACATGGATAGTGTAGCCCACAGTGTAATATACTATTTGCTTTTTTGTCATGGGGTGTGCAGGGTGTTGTCAACATAGCTGGGTGGAGGTGAAAGTGAATTGGACTTAGTTTACGAGTTGAGATTGCACGTGGAAATCAAGGGGGTCCAACGTGCAGGTGCTTCCAATTTCCAGGTAAGCAACAATTTTGTAAAGTAAGAAAATAGTTTAGCCTGGGTTTTTTTTTGCCTGAAAGCCGTATTGCAGCAATAGTTGAAGTTTGATAGTAATATTCTAATTTGCTTTTTTTGTCTTGTCTACTGTGTTGGTTATTGTGATTTGTGCAGCATGGGGATATATGGGGTTGTTTTAAAATTTCATATTGGGGGTAGATTGGATAAAACTGGAAATGAATGGAGGTACATAGGAGGT
>JAKUCV010000420.1:55013-91052 GCA_028386065.3 Turnera subulata | reverse complement strand
AAGGTCTCAGACTTTGTGCGTACCTTAAGGGATCTGAAGAATCAATACAAGCCTAACATGGTACTGATTACTGAGACTTTGTGGCAAGCAGGAGAGAATCATGGTGTGATTCCACTTCGTTTTCCTCCAACGAATCGGTTTGAGATACCTGAAGAAAACAACAGGGGTGGTATGTGGTTCTCTTGGAACGACAGTGTTATGGTCAACATCAATGGTGAGGCTCAGAGTTTCAGGGTTAATGTTGAACCCAACAGATAGTTTCAGGGTTATTCAGGGTTAATGTTGAACCCAACAGAGTTTCAGGGTTAATGTATGAGAACCATTCTTCTTTGAATGTTCTCCAGTTATGGATATGTTTTTGCAATAATAATATGCATGTTTACTTTGAGCATTTTCCATTTATTATCTCATTTACGCCCACGGGCACAAATAATTATACTGTCTTATTCGCTTCAGGGAATAAATCTGAGTCAATTCAATTTGGAATCCATAATAATTCATTTTATTACTGGGGGTGTCTATACTCGCGTAAATATACGATCTTCTAGATCATATTAAAACATGCGTTCTTCAGGAATATATTAGAATTTATGCTCTTCTGGAGCGTGTTAATAATTTTTTTTCATTTCGAGATGTCATAATATGTTATATTGGCATCCACACACATACAATTCTCCCCCTGTGGATGTCAATTTTTCATTATCTTCGAGACTAATGCTTCAGGCATTATTCTAAGAAACAATTATAAAGTACTGAAAAGTAATTAAAAAAAATTGCAATGCGTAATAATTTAAACTGAACATAAAAATAAATTGAATATAAAATGAATTGTTAAGCAAGTATAATATGCACCTTCTGGTGGTCATATAATTGCCATCTGCTGGTGGTAATAATATTTATTTTCGATTTTTCTTTGAAGGATCTTCAGGATCTTTTGAACGGTAAGACTTCCAGTCTTCGTTGTATTTTTCTTTTCCCGAGTCTTCTGGACTTTTACATTTAGTCTTTCAGATTATTCTCATTTAAATGCATTTTCGCATTTAATGCCCATTATAAATTTCTTTCGGAAATTTTAAGGGCCTCAAATTCAAATAACATAATTGAATACATAAATGCTTAATTAAAATAAATAAGCAAGGGGCCTTATATTAATTACCCCAAGTAAAGTAAATGGCAGAAAATTAAAATAATGGGCCTAGTACGAGCCCATAAGTAAAATTAAAGACGAGAAAATTAAATACAATGGGCCCTATTATAGCACAATTAAAAATAAATGGCTGGAAATTAAATGCAATGGGTCTTTTATTAATTAGCCCAATAAAAATTAAATTAGCAGATTAGGCGGCTTAGCCGGCCATATAGGCCTAATATGAGCCCAAGCTTACAATAAAATAAATAAATAAAATAAATACAATAGCCTTCCGGGCTTGCCGGGAAAAACCCATGGTATCGAATTCCGGCCAAACACTTCTGGGCTTGTCGGGAAAAACTCGAGACGTAAGATTCCGGTCAAACACTTCTGGGTTCGCCGGATCCGACCGAACATTGTTCACGGTTGCCGGATTTTGGCCAAAATCACTGATCACCGTGCAGGAAAATTAAATGCTATGGGCCTTTTAATAGCCCAATCGGAATTAAAAAAAACGTAAAATATGCTTACTCGATAAGTCTTTCAGCAAGAATATATAATATATAGCATATTAATATCCGGTTATTATTTCGGTATATATATCCCCTTTTTTTTAATTTTGTTTTCCCAAATAATAATCATAATTTATATATATATATATATATATATATATTAGGTATATATATATTATGTATATATTTTGTCAGATTTTTTTTTTTTAATAATTTTTTCGGGCTGGGCCTGAAAATTCAGCCTAGGCAAGGTCCACAGAAAAAAATACCAAAAAATTATCCAGCCCAGCCCGTGAGCCCAGGACCAGGTCCACGACCCAGGACCAGTCAGCCCGACCCACGACCAGGTCAGCCCGACCCATGACCTGGTCAGCCCGACCCAGGACAGGGTCTTTTTCAACCCACGACGCGTGAGTCTGGTCGGGGGCGGAAAACGCAGCGGCTAGTCGTGAGCAGCGGTGGCTGAGGCTCGCGGCAGGGCGTCGAGGCATGGACGACGATGCGGCGTCGAGGCGTGGGCGTGGTGGCAGAGCTGGAGGCGGAGGAATGGGCCGACAGTCGGGCGGGCAGGGGTGGATCCGGCGATGGGGTGGCTTGTTGCAGGCGGCGGCGGCTGAGGCATGGTGTGGCAGCAGAGGCGACGGAAACTGGAAGAGGTGTGGAAGAGGGCGGCGTCAGGCGTTGGTGTCGTCGGGTGCAAAAGGAGGCAGACCCGACAAACCGAGTCGGGTCGCCGGGCATGGCCGTCAGGTTTTCAGCCTCCAGCGGCGCGTCCGGTAGTGGAAATAGGCGGGAAAGGTGGCGGCGAGATGGCGACAGCGAGGGGAGCACGTCGGTGGGGGCGGTGGCGTGCACGGCGGCGCAGAACTCCCCCGGGTTGAACAGTAACCGAGAGGAAAAGAAAGGTGACGAAGCTTCATTGTTCTTCTTCCTTTTCTTTCATTTTCTTTTTGCAAAAACGAAGCTCGAAACAAAAGACCATATAAACAATGTAGGTTGGGTCAAGTAGCCTGAAATTTCCCACTAATTTCTCAATGTCCTTGCACTAGAAATAAGGTTAGTTGCATTGGAATGGAATTTAGACTAGAGAACCATAATCCAAACCTACAAGTCGATTTTTATCACCATTGCCATGTCCTCTCAACCCCTCCCCTCTCAACCCATGAATCCCCGTCTTCCGGCGGTTTCCCAGCCTATCACCTTCATCGCAGCACTACCTCCCCGTCTCAACCAAACTCAAACCAGCCAGTAACCACCCTCCCTACACACCAGAACCAGCACCCACCAACCACCCTCCCTACACGCCAGAACCAGCACCTGAACCAAACCTTAACAACAAACAGCCATATCCAAAACTCCAAAGCCCTGCATTTTTCCAGACGGAACAGAAAAGTGATCCAAAACGCCCTTGACAACAATCTAGTTGTCAGCTTCTACGTTACGAACTTCCCCAATAGATGGACACCGATTGATGTTCATCTAGTTATGCCCAGATTCGGAGAGGTGATGGATGTTTTCATACCTAAAAAAAACATAAAAAAGAATGGTAACCGTTTCGCTTTCATTAGATTCAAGAGAACTGGAGACATCCACGATATTATCGAAAAGGTGATAGCGCTGGAGATGGATGGAGTCAACCTCGTTGCTAGTGTGGCAAGAGGTAGATCTTCGCGGCAAGGAGCAAATGGTAGGATTCCTATCAACAAACCAAGCCCTGATATCCTAAGAGCTGCCCATGCTCCACTCCAAACGAAGCCCTACGTTGATATCGTGCAACCTCCTGTTTTTGTCCCAAACACAGAAGAGGCTCCTCCTCAGCAGCCAATCCCAAGTCAGAATTACATCCCTAAGAAAGCTTCACCACAATGGTTCTAGCAATGTATAACGCTGGTGCTGAAGAACCCTATCCCAATTCCCAGTCTCAACGCAATTATTCATGCTAATGTGGAAAAGGCTGTGTCAATTATTCCACTCGGTGGTATGACTTATCTTATCAGAATTCAATCAGTTGAGGAGATGCATGTTCTGCTGAGCAACTTGCCTCGTGCTCTAACCTAAATCTGCAGCGAGATTAGACAGTGGAAGGAGGATGATTGTGCTTTCAACAGGTTATGCTGGGTCCTCCTAAGGGCTATTCCCCATTGTGTGCGGCATGATGATTTCATTGGGGCTATCGCTAACTGTGTGGGTTGCATGGTAGATTGTAGCCAGGAAACTAGAAACCAGTCTCGCATGGATGTCGCTGAAATCCTGATACTAACTACGGATTTCGGTTGCATAAATCGAACTTTATCTGTGAGCGTTGGAGTAATGGAGACTCAGTATGATCCCCTAGACTGGGAATGGTCATCATCTTTTCTTGCCTGTATTGGCAGTGTAGCTGGTCTTGGTAATTCTCACTACGATCACAATCCGGTGACTGGTACATCTCCCAACCATCAGCGTGGCTCTCATGCTACCTTGGGTTTAACCCATACCCATTCAGGTAAGGCTGCCATCTCACATTCCCAAAACCCATCTCAAGACCCTTCCCAAGACCCTTTAATTTAATCCCTGTTATCAAGAATCTCATGCCCAGAGTGGAGCGGCCAACACACTCAAAACAAACACTTTCCCCCAAAACAATTCCATCCGAATTGTCATTTCCCACGTTAAACTTTGAATATCAGTTGAACCCTATCCTCAAACCCACTACGGACCCTGAACCAACCTCTAATATACACGAACCAACTGGACCTAGCCCATCAAACCCCACAACTCTCCATGCGGCCAATGACATTACCCCAAGTACCCAGTATCCAACTCCATCTGCTCAAAACCCACACGCCCATCACCAGGTCAGCCGTCCCACATCACCATCATCCCTAAGCACTTCACACATTAGCCCATCACCACTTAATCAAAACTGACCAGCCTATGAATCCTCCACCAACCAACCATATCACCTTCCAAAACTTATCCTTCTGGAGTGAACCTTACAACCCCATGGAGCATGACCAATCTTCCCTCTAAAAAATTGTAGAGAGAAAGGTGATGGCCATCATCAAGTCAATGCAGTAGAAGAAGCGAAAGAGAATGAAATTCCTGTCTAAGACAGGGTGCATAACGACTACACCTGGAAGTCGAATGTCCCCCTCAGATTTTGAAATTCGAAGAAGCAACCGGAGGCCGATCGTGAATGATGAAAGCAATCCCACCATTCCGGTATCTTCCACAGATGTGGAGGTTAATGAGACCTGCAATATTAGGGACCAAATCAGATGGACCAGAGTTCAGGAGACTGGTATGGCAGAGCAGATTATTGGGGATTTAGTGGCTAAAGAAGCAACGGATTGGACGAGGTCTCGGGCCGAGACCTAAGTCTCTGGTAAATCTGCAACTTCGTGTCTTCCATTTCTTACGATTAGTATAATCTCTTGGAACACCAGAGGTCTCTGTTCTATTCAAAAATAGAGCCAGGTGCATAATTTGATTAAGAGTGAGGCTTCCAATATCATCTTCATTAGTAAAACCAAATGCACTGGATTAATATCTAGTTCTGTCACAAAGTTTGGGGAGCAGGAAACATAGATTTTGCCTCAGTTGATGCAGTAGGCAATGCAGGAGGGCTATTATGCATTTGGGATTGCGATGTGTTTAAGGTAAATAAGATGAAATTGGCTAACAATTGGATTGTTCTTGAAGGATCTTTTGTTCAAGACAAGACAACAGTCACAGTTTGTTGTGTCTATAGAGCTAAGCAAGTAGAGTCTAGACAACAAATGTTTGCGAACCAGTAGGGCCTAAAGCTGACTTTCTGACACCATGGCTGGCTTTGGGGGACTTCAACGAGACGCTTGTCGCTGAGGATCACAAGAGTGGTAGGGTCCATAACAGAGGAGCTCAGGCCTTTAGGAGCTTTATTGATAGGCTTAATTTGGTGGAGTTTGGATTATTGGATAGGCCCTTAACCTGAGGTAACTTCAAGTACGCCAGCAGGATCGATAGAGTCATGGAAGAGGGTGAATGGAGCCATAATTTTCTATTCTTAACAATAAAGTCAGGAAGAAAACAAGGGTCAGATCACTGCCCATTAATACTATCACAAGCGGCACCTGTTTGGGGCAGGAGGCCTTTTCGTTTTCTGTCAGCTTGGTGGGAGCATCCAAAATTCGTAGATGTGATCAGAAGTATGTAGGAGGAGGCGGGGAAGCTACATCCGAGAAGATTTAAGCTCCTAAAAAAGCTTAGTCCAGTTGGTGACTGAGCCCTCTGCACTAAAAAAGGGTGTCACAAATTATTCTGCTAAATTATGTTTCTGCCCAAATCGGCGGAGACCATCTATTGGGTCATTGAATTTCAGGAGGCTTGATGGAGCATCTAAGGACAACCTCAAAAGGCCATTACTATTAAGGAAGTAAAAGAAGCAGTTTGGGAGTGTGACGGGTCCAAGGTCCCCGGACTCGACGGGTTCAACTTCACTTTTTATAAAAAGTGTTGGAATATTATTAAAACTGACATGTCTAACTTGGTTCATAGTTTCCATAATTATGGCAGGCTTCCTAACGGAGTCAACACCGCATATATCGCCATGATTGCCAACAGATCCGGAGCAGAATCACTGGATGTTTTTTTCTATAATTTGTTATATAAAGAAAAAGCTAAAAACATGTAGTAATCATCGCTAGTTTGAAAATAACAATCGGAATGCTTGTATTCACATGCCCACGATACTCGTTGAGTGTAATTAAATACAAAACCTTCCTCTGCCTCCCGATCATCCTTTCTTCTTTCACTAACGATTATGATAGTGTCAGTACAGGTACAATGTATGCGAGTTACAGAGAAATGTATGGGACACTAATATGAAAATGTAACTTTTTTGTTTATGAATCCCTATCCGGTCCGGAACTTTGCCCCGAGTAATCCGGATCAGACTCAAGTCGCGCACTTCAGTATGGTTGGTGAATCTCCCAACGAGAATTTTCTACATACTCGAGGACTCGAACTCAAAGGAGCAGTTAAGCCGAGACAAATCGCATATCACTTAGACCAATCCCAAGTTCATTACAAAATACAACTCTAACTATTTGCAAAAACAGAAGACCATGTAACCAATGTAGGTTGGGTCAAGTAACCTGAAATTCCCCACCAATTTCGCAATGTGTCTGCATTAGAAACAACGTTGGCTGCAATTGCAGGGACTTTAGACTAGAGAACCTTAATCCAACCGGTAACATGCACAAGGCTAGTGAGGGATCCATGGTTAAAAGCTTTCCTTTCTTCCCTATTTTCTCTCTTATACATTTTTTTCTTTCGATTATCTTTTTATTTCTTCTCTAATCTTTAAAGATCACTAAATGTTCACTAGATTTTCACCTTATTTTCTAATTTATATAAGACAATCAATTAAGTCTAGTGCCACTCTCCTCTAACTTTTGTAGGTTTTAATTGTTTCCTTATCAGAATAACGTAAATTTTGCCATGATTTTCTTTTTATACCTATTTGGTCTATATTTCTTTCATTCTAAATGTATGTTAAACAATATATTTCATTCGATTGATAATGAACTAACTATTTATCATTTTCAAAATCAAATGAGAAATTTTTATATAACAAAATAAATCTTATATGAACAATAAAAAAAATAATAATACATAGGAATATGTAGTACAACATATATATTCTTTTGGGCTTGATCATATTCTTTTACTACGGATATTAGGTTATACAAATTCGAGTTAACACTTTTTTGAATATTAATGTGCGTTTTTTTCCATAATTTGTTATGAAAAAAGCCAAAACTTGTAGTAATCGTCGTAATCGTGACTCTCATCGCTGGTTTGAAAATAACAATGGGAATGCTTGTATCCACATCCACACGATACTCGTTGAATATAATTAAATGCAAAACCTTCCTCTTCCTCCCGATCATTTTTTTTTTACACTAACGATTATGATAGATTCAGTATAGAAACAATGTACCCAAGTTACTGAGAAATGCATGGGACACTGAATCGAAAATATAGCTCTCTTTTTTTTTTTATATGAACGGTGAAGCTATATTTTTGCATTCGCACTGGTGTCCTGGGCCAATCTGCCTCTAAGGGATAACAACGAGCCCAGACTAATCCAGCTCATGGCATGATTGGAACTATAAAGGTTGGCGCCACTAGCCCCATAGAGTGCTGCATTCCCAAGACTCGAACTCGAGATCCCCTAGTTAAGCTAGAACTACTCCAACCAGTTGATCTAACCCATTGGGGTTAACGGTGAAGCTTTATTAAGATATAGAAGAGTTACAATATGTACGTAGAAATTCCACGAGGAGGAGATAAAAGAAACAGAATGGATACAATAAAAATTGAATATAACTCTTTTTCTTATGTGTTCCTATCAGGTTCGGAACTTTGTCCCAAATAATTCGGATAAGATTCGCGTTGCGCACTTGGATATGGTGGGTGGGTCTCCCAATGAGAATTTTCTGCATACATGAAGACTCAAACCCAAACCCCGCTTAAGCGGAACCAAATCGCTTATTATTTGAACCAATCCCACATTGATTACAAAAAATATATCTCTATTTAGAGAAATAAAAGACCATGTAACCAATGTAGGTTGGGTCAAGTAGCCTGAAATTTCCCACTAATTTCTCAATGTCCTTGCACTAGAAATAAGCTTAGTTGCAATGGAATGGAATTTAGACTAGAGAACCTTAATCCAAACCTACAAGTCAATTTTTATCACCATTGCCATGTTCTCTTAACCCCTCCCCTCTCAACCCATGTCTCCCGGTCTTCCGGGCGGCTTCCCAGCCTATCACCTTCATCATAACACTACCTTCCCGTCTCTACCAAACACAAATAGGCCAGCAACCACCCTCCCTACACACCAGAACCAGCACCCAGCAACCACCCTCCCTACACACTAGAACCAGCACATGAACCAAACCTTAACAACAAACAGCCATATCCAAAACTCCAAAGCCCTGCATTTTTCCAGGTGGAATAGAAAAGTGATCCAAAACGCCATTGACAACAATCTAGTTGTCAGCGTCTACATTACGAACTTCCCCAACAGATGGACACCAATTGATGTTCATCTAGTTATGTCCAGATTTGGAGAGGGGATGGATGTTTTCATACCTCAAAAAATGAACAAGAATGGTAACCGTTTCGCGTTCATTAGAATCAAGAGAACTGGAGATGTCCGCGATATTATCGAAAAGGTGAAAGCGCTGGAGATGGATGCAGTCAACCTCGTTGCTAGTTTCGAAATAGGTAGATCTTCGCAACAAGGAGCAAATGGTAGGATTCCTGTCAACATACTAAGCCCTGATATCCTAAAAGCTGCCCATGCTCCACTCCAAACGAAGCCCTACGTTGATATCATGCAACCTCCTATTTTTGTCCCAAACCATAAAGTGGCTCCTCCTCAACAGCCAATCCCAATTCAGATTTACATCCTTAAGAATGCTTCACCACAGTGGTTCGAGCAATGTATAATGCTGGTGCTGAAGAACCCTATCCCAATTCCCAGTCTCAACGCTATTATTCATGCTAATGTGGAAAAGACTGTGTCAATTATTGCACTCGGTGGTGTGACTTATCTTATCAGAATTCAGTCAGTTGAGGAGATGCATGTTCTACTGAGAAACTTGCGTCGTGCTCTAACCCAAATCTGCAGCGAGATTAGACAGTGGAAGGAGGATGATTGTGCTTTCAACAGGTTATGCTGGGTCCTCTTAAGGGGTATTCCCCCGTGTGTGTGGCATGATGATTTCTTTGGGGCTATCGCTGACTGTGTGTGTTGTATTGTAGATTGTAGCTAGGAAACTAGAAACCAGTCTCGCATGGATGTCGCTGAAATCCTGATACTAACTACGGATTTTGGTTGCATAAATCGGACTTTATATGTGAGCATTGGAGGGAATAAATACAATATTAGAGTAATGGAGACTCAGTACGATCCCCTAGACTGGGAATGGTCATCATCTTTTCTTGCCTGCAATGGCGGTGTAGCTGGTCTTGGTACTTCTCATTACGATCGCAATCCGGTGACCGATACTTCTCCCAACCATCAGCGTGGCTCCCATGCTGCCTTGGGTTTAACACATACCAAGTCAAGTAAGGCTGCCATCTCACATTCCCAAAACCCATCTCAAGACCCTTCCCAAGACCCTTTTAATTTAATGTCTGTTATCAAGAATCTCATGCCCAGAGTGGAGCGGCCAACTCACTCAAAACAAAACTTATCCCCAAAACAATTCCATCTGAATTGTTATACCCCACGTCAAACTTTGAATATCAGGTGAACCCTATCCTCAAACCCACTACTGAGCCTGAACCAACCTCAAACATACACGAGCCAACTGGACCTAGCCCATCAAACCACACAACTCTCCATGCGACCCATGATATTACCCCTAGTACCCCAGTATCCAACTCCATCAGCTCAAAAAGCCCACACGCCCATCACCACGTCAGACGTCCCACATCACCATCATCCCTGAGCACTTCACACATTAGCCCATCACCACTTAATCAAAACTCACTAGCCTATGTATCCTCCACCAACCAACCATATCACCTTCCAAAACTTATCCTTCTAGAGTGAACCTTACAACCCCATGGAGCATGACCAATCTTCCCTCTAAAAAATTGTAGAGAGAAAGGTGATGGCCATCATCAAGTCAATGCAGTTGAAGAAGCGAAAGAGAAAGAAATTCCAGTCTAAGACAGGGAGCATAACAACTACATGTGAAAGTCGAATATCCCCCTCAGATTCTGATATTCGAAGAAGCAACTGGAGGCAGATCGCGAATAAGGAAAGCAATGCCACCATTCTGGTATTTTTCATAGAGAAGGAGGTTAACGAGACCTGTAATATTAGAGACCAAATCGGATGGACCAGAGTTCAGGAGGCTGGTATGATAGAGCAGAATATTGGGGATTTGGTGGCTAAAGAAGCAACGGATTGGGCGAGGTCTCGGGCCGATACCTAAGTCTCTGGTAAATCTACAACTTTATGTCTTCCATCTTTCTTGATTAGTATAATCTCTTGGAACACCAAAGGTCTCTATTATTCTCTAAAAAAGAGCCAGGTACGTAATTTGATTAAGAGTGAGGGTGCAAATATCATCTTCATTAGTGAAACCAAATGCACTGGATTAATATCCAGTTCTATCACAAAGTTTGGGGAGCGGGAACATAGATTTTGCCTCAGTTGATGTAGTAGGCAATGCAGGAGGGCTATTATGCATTTGGGATTGCGATGTGTTTAAAGTAAATAAGATGAAATTGGCTAACAATTGGACTGTCTGTGAAGGAACTTTTGTTCAAGCCAAGAAAATAGTCACAGTTTGTTGTGTCTATGGGGGACTTCATCGAGAAACTTGTCGTTGAGGATCGCAAGAGTGGTAGGGTCCATAACAGAGGAGCTCAGGCCTTTAGGAGCTTTGTTGATAGGCTTAATTTGGTGGAGTTTGGATTATTGGATAGGCCCTTTACCTGGGGTAACTTCAAGTACGCCAGCAGGATCGATAGAGTCATGGAAGAGGGTGAATGGAGCCATACTTATCCATTCTTAACATTAAAGTCAGGAAGCAAACAAGGGTCAGATCACTGCCCATTGATACTATCAGAAGCAGCACCCGTTTAGGGTAGGAGGCCTTTTCGTTTTCTGTCAGCTTGGTGGGAGCATCCAAAATTTGTAGAAGTGATCAGAAGTATGTGTTAGGAGGCGGGGTAGCTACATCCGGGAAGATTTAGGCTCCTAAAAAAGCTTAGTTTCTCGAGAAAATTGCTTTCTAGGTGGAACCGAGAGGTCTTCGGGAACATCAATGAAAAAATCGATGCTATTCAACTAGAGATCGACAATTTTGATAGAAATGAAAAATTTAGAGACCTCAATCCATCAGAATTTCAAAGGGTCCAGGATTTGAAAGTTGAGCTAGATCTTAAATCCAAGCAGTTAGAGTCTATATGGAGATAGAAGGCAAGAATTCGATGGTGTCGACTATGAGATCGAAATTCAAAATTTTTCCACATATCTGCTTGTGTCAGAGGAAAAAAAAAAGAGTTGAGCAACTGATGATCTGCAAATCAGTTGGTGACTGAGCCCTCTGCATTAAAAAAAGGTGTCACAGATTATTTTGCTAAATTATGTTTTTGCCAAAATCGACAGAGACCATCTATTGGGTCATTGATTTTCAGGAGGCTTGATGGAGCATCTAGGGACAACCTAGAAAGGCCATTTACTATTGAGGAAGTAAAAGAAGCAGTTTGGGAGTGTGACGGGTCCAAGGCCACCAGACCCGACGGGTTCAACTTCACTTTTTATATAAAGTGTTGGGATATTATTAAAACTGACATGTCTGACTTGGTTCATAGTTTTCGTAATTATGGCAGGCTTCCTAACGGAGTCAACACCACATATATCACTAGGGGTGAGCAAATCGTTGGTACGGTACATACCGTGCCGACTGCCCAATATACCGACTTTTTCCGACGACCCTAAATTCCGACCGATGTTGTGCCGCCTTTCATATTTTACCGATCGGTATGATACCGATCAATACCGACTTCGGTACGGTCAGAAAGCATACTGACCGATACTACAATTTCATCTCCTTTCTTCAACCAAGAAAATTAAATAGAAAAAATTGTGAGAAAAGAAACGGAGGGGAGGAAGAAGTTGAAGTTGGCTTACTATTTCCAAGCATGCAAATCAATCCTTCTCAACAATGGATTGTTACCCATTAAAAAAAATTAACCAAAATCATTATCACCGTCACAATAGCAAAATCAACTATCTACTGGAAGAGTGAAACTAAAACAAAATAAATTTAAACTCAAATTTGAGATCTACTCCCTCATCTTTAGATCTATTCCCACAAATCAAATGATTTTCCAAAGTCCAACAACACAACTAAACGATATTACAATAGTTCACAAAGCACACAGAAATTGAAAAATAAATATTGGAGATGACGAGGCAGATGGTGAAGAAGAGGGGGGACGGGGGGTCGGCATAGAGGAAAGGATTGGAGACGACAACGCAGATGGTGAAGAAGAGGGAGAGGCTGCGGTGGCTGTGAGTTTTTTTTTTTTTGTTTTTGGAACATGTGGCTGCGAGTGATAGTAAATTTTAGGGTTTGGAAATTATACATCATTGGATTGGGTTTTGGAAAAAAGGTAAGCTTGGGTTGAGCTGGTTGTAATGGGCTTGTCGGTATCGGCCTGTGCCGAAAACCGATCGGTACAGACCTCATCTACCGACCAATTTCATCTACTAGAACGGTACGGTATGAGTTGAGGGGTTGGCTCTAAAATTCTTTATATTTCGAGCCGATACCATCGTTATTTTGTCGGTATCGGTTCGGTTGGTTCGGTATGGTAAATCTGCTCTCCCCTATATATCACCGTGATTGCCAAGAGATCCGAAGCAGAATCACTGGATGAATTTCGACCAATTACTTTGGTTTCTAGAATTTATAAAAAAATATCAAAGATTCTGGCGAGAAGAATGATGAAGGTCATCAATACATTGATCGGGAACCAACAAACGGGCTTCATAGAGGGGAGAAACATCATGGATGGTGCCCTAACTGCTAACAAAATTGTCCACTCAGTGAGATAAAATAAAGCTGAGGCCATCATATGGAAAATCGACTTCAGAAAAGCCTACAATTCCATTGATTGGTGTTATCTTTTGGAAGTATTGAAGGCGATGGGATTTGGCGATAGATGGTGTGGATGGATCTCAGAGTGCCTCTCTTCGTCATATCTAACTGCCTTGGTGAATGGATGTCCAGACGAAGAATTCAAGAAGGGAAGGGGCTTGAAACAGGGGGATCCCCTATCCCCATACCATTTAATTTGGCAGCCGAAGGCCTTCCCTCTATTCTTACAAAGGCTACTGACTTGGTGCTGATAAAACCAATCGAAGTGCACAATTCTATGATCTCTATTTTATAGTATGCAGACGACACCCTGTGTATTATGATTCAATGTCTAATGTTCAAGTGGCTATGGAGGTACGTTCAACCATAGCTGAATCTGGAGGAAAATTAAGACATAAAAGGATAGAGTAGTGAACCCCGATTAATCTAGACCTTCCATAATATGATCTTTTCATATAATTCACAGTTTATTTGTGTTTACTTTATTTCTTATTACGATTTCAATTCAAATCTCCAAATCGATAACTCTTTTTTATTGTTTTCTGCCTAACGGAGTGAGTCTGTTGATTATTATTTAGCCTAGTTCCTGTGGATACGACCTTGTGTGCTACCTCGATCTGTGCGCTTTCAGATTTTGACACACCATGTTTCTGTTCTGATTACATGTGATACCAAACAACAAAATGATTAAAATTTCATTTCTATTCCTATTCCAAATGATACAAACATAGCATGTCTTTTCTATCTTTGATAAATAACATGGACTGATGTAATTATATGCATGTGAGGTCTAGCTGGCAGTTCCAACTTATTATTTACTTATTTTGAAACGAATTCGAGTCCACATTTACTTTGGGATGATTTTAATGACTTCCACAGTAAATAAAATTAAAGAAATACATCTAATGAGGCATGCAATAAAATTTAAAATTAGTAAAACTGGAAAGGTGATCAGACCAAGACTTTTTTTTTTTTTTATCCTAGACCAAGACTTAATCATGGTTAAATTGGGGTCAAGTATTCCGTGCAGAAAAAATAATCTAAATGGGACCCGATATATATCTGAAGTAATTAAGCCAATTTGACAGGACCCAGGAACTTGTGTGAACAAAATTCCTAATTCTGGGTTAGCTTGTGCACAATGGGCTTGTGTTGGACGACTGTTCGTTACATAATTAAATTGATTACTTAATTATGAAATAAGTTTGCATATTTTTCGTTTGGACTTGATCAATACTTATCCGGAATAGTGGTGATAATGGCTCTAAAATGTTATTTGCGGAGCACGTTATTATAAATAAAATGTAAGGGGAGTAATACTCGTAGTTGCAGTTGTTCATCTGCGCTGGTCAAATTGTAAACAAACTTAGCTGAAAAAGTTCTACGCTTCTTGAAGGTGATGTTTCGAAAAAAGGAAAAAGAAAAAGCCTTCTGTCGTGTACCCTCGATTAATGCAGCCATGTATACTCCTTTACATTCATGACATTTGTCTCGACAAATTAAGATTGATAAAAAAAAAAAAAAAGAAAGGCATTTTGTCGTTGGGATGTGAATCTTTTAACATTTAACTGAATAAATAATGTCAAATGTCAAGCGGGGCAATGTGTAATGTATCTTTCCAATTTTATCGGATGTCCCCGAAGCAACAGTTACACTGAGCTTGGCCACAACAAAAAAAAAGAAGAAAAAATATGAACTGAGCTTAGATAGGGTATTCAAGATATTATTCATTATTATCATATTTGAACATCCTACAACAAACGTTGTACAGATGGATGGTGACAAACCACCCACGCTCTTGCCGTTTCATCCACACTCTGAACAATATATATGTTTCTCCTGTAATTTGGCACTTAATTAGTCAGTATGTTTTCTTATGAAGACAACATGAATCAACATATCCAGCCTTGCATATTTATTTATTATTATTCTATGCTAGCATTTTTTTTTTTATCATATCTACCAGTACCATTCATTGCAGCTACTATTTTTTCAATTTCAGATAGAGAATGGTAAGTTCATGTGGTACCTAAGGAGGAATAACGATGAACAAGAATCATGATGATGAGTTGATTCCGACAAAGAGAGTCACAGGATGACAACTATATTATTGTTACCAAAAAAAAGGCACAAAATTCTAATAGTCGTCGGAGTCGTCACTCTCATGATATCGCTAGTTTGGAAATAACAGTGGGAATGCTTTATATATGATCAATAAAAAAAGACAAAAAATAGATAGGAATATGTAGTACAACATATATATTCTTTCACTACGGATATCAGGTTATCCAAAGTCGAGTTAACACTTTTTGAATATTAATGTCCGTTTTTTTTCGTAATTTGTTTTGAAAAAAGCCAAAAACTTGTAGTAACATCGTAATCGTGACTCTCATCGCTTGTTTGAAAATAACAATGGGAATGCTTGTATCCACTTCCACACGATACTTGTTGAATATAATTAAATGCAAACCCTTCCTCTTCCTCCCGATCATTTTTTTTTATACTAACGATTATGATAGATTCAGTACAGGTACAATGTACGCGAGTTACTGAGAATTGCATGGTACACAGATACGAAAATATAACTCTATCTGTACATAGTAATTCCACGAGGAGCAGAGAAAAGAAACAGAATGGTTACAGTAAAAATTGAGTATAACTCGTGTTCCTATCCGGTTCGGAACTTTGTCCAAAGTAATTCGGATCACTGCATACATGAAGACTCAAACTTAAACTTCGCTTAAGCGAAACCAAATTGCTTACCATTTGGTTCAATCCCACATTGATTACGAAAATATATCTCTAACTATTTAGAGAAAGAAAATGCCATATAACCAATGTAGGTTGGGTCAAGTAGCCTGAAATTTCCCACTGATTGATTTAAACTTGATGTACTCCCTGTGCGTTACCTTGGCGTTCTCGTGGTTTCTAGTAAGCTTTCTTTCCAGATCTGTAAGCCACTGGTTGAGAAGATTATGGCTCGTATCAATCACTGGAGTGCTCATCTCCTTTCTTTTGCTGGGAGAGTACAACTTGTTATTTCAGTTTTGTTCAGTGTGCAGAACTACTGGGCTAATCTTTTCATTTTACCTTCCCGACTCCTTAAAGTGATAGAACGGCTTTGCTCTGCATTCTTATGGTCTGCTAATATAACTAGTGCCCGAAAAGCTAAAGTTTCTTGGGGTGATTTGGCTCTTCCGCGGCAAGAAGGAGGGTTGGGTATAATGGCTCTTAAGTCTTGGAATTCAGCTTGTATAGTTCGGAATTTATGGAATTTGCTTCTAAAAGCTGGCTCACTTTGGGTGGCGTGGATATATGCTTATTATATTAAGCATCATAGTTTATGGAGCCTTGCAATTCCCACTGATTGTTCCTGGAGTTTTCGGAAAATTATGAAGCTGCGCAGTCAGTTTTCAAATGCTTTTTCTCACATTATTGGTGATGGCTGTAGCACTTATTTTTGGTGGGATTCATGGCTACCAAGAGGTCACTTACGATCCTTTACGAGCTCTCCTATCGTGATGAATTCAAAGATCCCATTGCATGCTAAGGTATGCAATATTATCTCTAATGGTGAATGGTCTTGGCCAATGTCTCGTTTACCTTTTATTTCACAGTTGGCATGTGAAGCTGCATGTATTTCTCCTTCTGCAACTTCTGATATGATCATCTGGAACCTCTCTACATCTGGAAATTTCACAGTGCAAAGTGCTTGGGATTTCATTAGAGTTAAACATAGCAGGGTTGATTGGTTTAAACTTCTTTGGTCCCCGGGACATATACCGAAACATAGTTTCATTGCATGGTTGGCTATTCTAAATCGGGTAAGCACTCGGTCCAGGCTCCAAAAATGGGGACTCATTTCTGACACTACATGTCTTTTATGTTCAAACCCAACCGAACGCCGAGATCATCTATTTTTCTCTTGTTCTTACACTTCTACCATATGGTCTCGCATATTATCTCTCTGTTCTGTTGTTAGAATTATTGGGGATTGGAATTTTGAATTTTCCTGGGCCAAAAGACATTTGCAGAAGAAGACCTTGAAGTCTATGATAATCCGTGTGGCGTGGAATGCAAGCATTTATCACATTTGGCGAGAAAGAAATCGAAGGTATTTCACCAATTGTTTTCGATCCACTGACAATATTATATCCGAATTCTGTTCTGACATGAAACTCAGATTCAAAGGTCTAGTCCACTTGAAACCTAGAACCATTTCGTTGGAGATGCAGTCTTTATGTAAATACTGGGGAGTTGATATCACTGGTTGGCCTTTGCATGATAGCTACTGATGATGTATGTCATCTCTTGTCCCCTAGTATGTTTTGTGGCGCTTGTTGCCAATTGACATTGTTGGATTGTTTCTTTTCCTAGTATAGCAGAGTACTTGTTATGCTCTTTGCCGATTCTTGTAAAAGTTGTTAGGACTTCTCCTAACTCTGTTTGAAATGAAAATGTTAATTTTGATTCTCAAAAAAAAAATTTCCCACTGATTTCTCAATGTCCCTGATTTAGAAATAACGTTGGTTGCAATGAATGGAATTTAGACTAGAGAACATTAATCCAACAGGTGGCATGTACAAGCCCACTTGTACATAATCCACTTTAGCATATCTCCATGCATACTGGTCTTAAAATTATTAGCTTCAAAACTCTAGAAATCTAGCTAGATTTGTCTTTTTCATCTCAATTGGATCTCTAGTTTCTGACGGAACTGTCAAAACAATGAGTTCTGCTTATTGTAGGAAGTTTTTTTTTTTTTTAGTTTTTCCAAACTTGTCTAAAAAATTCTTTATTTTTTATTTAAAACGTTTTCTTATAATATCACCCATAAAAACTGGCAAAAATAATTTTTTTATATACTAATCGAGATTCTTTATTCTGTATTAATAACATATTCTCAAAGTGAAATAGTAAAGGCTATAAAGCCTGTGAACAGCAAACTAAAACACCCAAATTATACTAGAACACTATACTATGTAATTACATGTGCTGGATGCTGTCATTGTTTTGATGACGGCTCCTCACTTCTAGTACTAATCAATAAAATCTTCGTTCGTCAAAAAAAAAACTATACTACAACACTGCGAGGCATCACTGGAGAACCGAATGATGATCGGATCTGCTGCGTGCGCCACCCTTTGAAAGGTTCAGGTGAAGGTAATACAACACCTGCACTGAAGGTAAAAAGACGATGCAAAATTTTAAACCAGCAAAAAGCTCTCATGATACTGTAAAAGAGGATTTATTCCACTAAAAAAACATAATAATATAAAAATACATAATAATGGTGAAGTTTCAAATAACATAATGTATGAAAACACATAATAATATGACAAATATACATGCAATTGACCTAGAATACATAGTAAAACCTATTAAGTTTAATTGTAAAAGATGTGCAAATTTGAGCAACATTAGAGAGAACAAAATTACACAACTAAATCATCAATCTTAATATGATAATTATTGATAAATAAGTAAGACATTTTTAGTTTCTGTCCCGTGTGATTGGTAATGATGTATGTGATAAATAAATATGTAAGACTACACTGATACAAATTAAATAATTATCGGTCAATGTATGCGTTTTCGAAACTATCAATGTTCCATCATTTGTTATAAAAAAGCCAGAAATGGTAATAGTCATCGGAGTCGTCACTCTCATCTCGCTTGTTTGAAAATAAGAATGGGAATGCTTTATATAACTGAATTTTTTAATAAATGATAGATATGGTCATGTAGTACAGCACATATATCGATCCAGCGTGAATTAACCTGAACTAGCCACGTACATATCGGTGATACCACGAGTACTGTTGTTAACAATACAGCTGGTCAAATTGAACTGTCAATTATATATGGTGAAGTGATTTTGCTAGTTTCCCTTCAGATTTCCTTCTGGTAGCTTCAAATGATGTACTCCTTACATATATATTCTTCTTGATTTCTAACCTTGCTCTATGCAAGCAAGAATCCCACTTCGTTGTAAACATACTTAGTTTATGTGCACTCCGGTGCATTCATGACATCTGTCTGGACATATTAATTTCACGTTTTTAGTATAAAAAAAATATTAATTTCACGTTTAGTTAACAAATAATTTCAAATGTCAAATAATTATTTTTACTGTACTCGAATTTATTTCCATAAATATTTTATCCATATACTCAATTCCTATTTAGATTCATTTCTTTGGCGAATTATCTTCCATAATTCTATTTGTTCCTTCAACGCACATCCCTTTTATCTTTTCCTTTTAAATTAATCACACTTATTTGTTTTTATCCTCCGATTTCTAACTATAAATATCTGTTCATTCCTTCTCATTTCTACACTTACATCTTTTCATAAACTTCACCTCTCTTCTCATTCGTGCACGCCTATTTCCTTAAGTTCCCTACATCTTAGTTTTATCATTCTTCATTATCAACATTATCAAGAGTGAGTCCTGTTTCGATTGCAATAAAATTTAGGTGGCGACTCTTTATGTTGAATGTCGGTTAGGTACTTTATTATTTTCATCGACTCATCGACTAGATGCTTCCATGAGTGCGTATTGCTTTCACGCAATTTGGCATCGGCAATTGTATGACTGGGAGATGGATTTGTGCCACCATCTCCATTCAATACTTACTTTGCTCTGTTTTGACCTAGAGTAGTCGGCTGGGATTGCCAGCTTGATCCTACACTGTTCGATTTGGTTACAAGTTGCTGCATGCTTGTACCTTGCCTGACCATAACCTTCCCCTTATTTGGCTGGATATACCCCACCTGAAAGTAGAGGTCTTCTTTTGGCTTATTCTTCATAATTGGCTTCATGGTATGTTGGTGGCAACTGAGGCACTATGCCCCCTCTGTCGTGTTTGGATAGAGTCTAGTGACAATTGGGTTATGGCAATGATTGTGTCGCTGTGGGGACTTGTTGGATTTCCCTAGGATCGATGGAAGACTGGTTGCCACAATGGCTTGCCATGTCTGGCGCTCGTTACAATAGTCGCGCTTGCAGGGACGGATCCATAATTTTTTTTAATGTAGGCAGAAAGCTATCTAATAATTAAGTATGTTTTTCTTATATATGTAATTAAGTAATTATTTAATTAGTAATCAAACCAAAAAATTAAACTCATTTACTCCAAAAACCAATAGCATAGGAACTATTTTATCAATTATAAGCCATTAATAATTTGAGGACTAAAATTATATGTTAGGATTAATACATTATTAATGTTTAAATTTTGTGATCAACTCTCCAAAATTCACCGCATTTAAGAAAAAGATTTGGCCTGATACAAAAGGCCCATAAAGTAGTTACTTTCCTAGACACAAACAAATTTTTTAAGACACACACACGTATATATATATATATATATATATATATATATTTATTTATTTATTTATTTATAGTTATTATTTGGTATATATTTTGTCTTTGTTTTCTCGAAAAAAATATTTAGTCTATTGGGCTTCCATTGTCCAAAAGAATTATTTATAATATATAAAATCATAAAATCAATAACTTACTGGGTTCATCGTCTGAAAGAATTCTTGCCAAATTCATATTTGATTGCTAGATTTAATATAGTTTTTAAAAGTTATAACCATTATTCCACTTTAACTACAGGTTTTCAATTAAATTTTTTTTTGTATTTAGCCGGATTTTTATTGGGAAAACAAAATCAAGTTTCATATCTTAGAGACAATAACAAAATTAGAGTACTAGCTTATAAGGAACCACTTATCCTATTAGAATTCCTATGCACGCATGCAAGTTGAAAAGATAAATATAAATATAATTATAATCAAAATAAAACTCATAGATATTTATTTTTATAATAATTGGTTCAGCTTGTTAACCATAATATAAATGGCACGCGTAGGTAGAAGGTCTAATGGAGTAGGGGGCATGCTCATATAATAGCCCTTGTGTGTGTCAAACTTGCTTCGAAGATGTGAAGTTGGAATATTTGCTTCGTATCTTAATGTCAAAAACCTTATTATACATTTTATCCTAGAGTTAAACCATTTCATTAATCCTAGGACTCAAATACATAAAGGTTTAGATTTTGAAAATATATTAATTCTTTTAAATTGAATTCCTATCATGCTTGAACCTTGGACCAAATCATCTCAGTAGTCCTAATTCTACACATGTGTGAAATCTAATTTGATAGAATTTTCGTCGGTCAAATTTGGGTGTTCACAGATATGTGTGCATATCATATATGTATTTAGAGCATAAAATACCCCTTTTGGCCAAGCATTTAGTTAAAATCATGCAAAATCATTCTTATTTTTCTGCATCTCCATTCTTTGTACATATGTTACTCATCAATAAAGAAAGTCGATTTCCATCCAAAAAAAAAGTTGTTACCCATCAAGAAAACGAATAGAAAGTTGTAGGTTTTTAGCGAACAGTGTCACCCTGTTTGCGGACATGGAACAGAGTTATCCTGTTAGCAAAATCTGGAGGATAATTAGGGTATATAAGAATAGAGTAGTGAACCCCGATTGATCTAGGCTTTCTCACATCTGATATTTTCACACTATTTACGATATAATTTTGTTTATTTTACTGTTGAAACACAATTTTATTTTATAATCTCCAAATCTTTATTATTTTACTATTTTCAGCCTAATGGGGTGAGTCTGTTGATTAGTTAATTTGCCTACTCCCAATGGATACGAGCTTGTGTGCTACTTCGATCTGTGCGCTTGCAGAATTTACCACATCACCTGCTCTCTTCAATTTTATTTTTGGAGCTCGAGTTATGTCGAAAACATTGGGTCTGGATTGGTTATGGAGCTGTGTGCATTTGGGCCAAAATCGACTGAGCATCTCAACTTTTTAGTTGACTTAGCTATATTCTAGAAATTTAAGTCTAGGGTTTCACTACAATAAAAAAAAGAATCGGCAGCAGTTGGAGGACACTTTTTTCTCTAGTAGTTATTGTCGACAACAACAAGGTGGTGGAGAAGAAGCCCTCTTGAGTTATCTTTTCCTCTTCCTTATTTCGGTTTGTAATATGAACAAACCCTCCTTGTATGATATGAAGCTAGCCTCCCCAAATCCCAAAGCTGCCTCCGTCGTCAATATGCCCCCGCCGCCATTGTTAAAAATTCTTACTATTACTATTTTGATGGATATTCGGATTTCATTCAAATTCCTATCCACTCGAATGATCAAGAGAATATGTTTTTTACTGTTCTTATGGAACTCTTGTATACAGAAGGATGCCATTTGGGCTACGTAATGGCCAACTACTTTCAGAGATGTATGGTAGCAATTTTTTCTAAGTATTGAATGGAAATAGAATTCAATATGGAAAAAAAACAAATGAAAATAGAATAAAGTGATGTGATGATGTCGATTTTTGTAGGGGGATGGATGTTGATTTTGCTTCTTTTAAAACTAACGATTATGTGACTCGGAATCTTCAATGTCTTATTGTAAAAAGTGCAAAAAAAAAACACCCTAAGCCTTGCTAAAGAATATGACATACTAGAGAGAAAAAAAAAATCCTAATCCTAGTAGTGTGCAGGGCTAAAGTCGCAATCAATTTGTTGCTTCGTTCCCAATATTAAAACTCTATTTTTGGAGACCCAATATTATACAGTTTCTCTTGTCCTTGGGGAGGGGATGCTAGAAAGTTTCAGAGAATTCTTTTAGCTTTGATCACATATAAAGCTCTCTTCAATTTTACTTTTGCAGTACGAGTTATGTTGCATTTGGGCCAAAATCGACTGAGCATCTCAACTTGTACACTGGTCCTCATCATCAACATGGTCCTCTGGCTCGGTATAACGCCTATTTTTTTGGTTTTCGAGATTATTGGTGGCATATATAATAGGTAGCTAGGTAGAGCACACATGAGTCAATAATATATAAGGGAAAGCAACAGCAGTGGCATGCATGCACGCATGCAGGGATCGATATTGTAGATAGCTAGTGACATAGATATGATTTCAGATAAAAATACAAAGAAAGAGCAGACAGGGACAAGTACAACAAGTAGACGTACAAAGGCGAAGCCAACCGAGGGAGAGACTGGGTAGGTATAGCTCATGGGGTGGTGGCTATTATTTAGACCGACGACGAGGACGAGGACGACCGACACATTTATTTATTTATTTAGGACAGACGGACAGATAGACAGACAGGCAGACACACGGACACGACATGATATGATATGAAGCTAGCTAGCCTCCCCCAAATCCCATGGTATATGATATGGTAATTAAGTAACTACTTGGAACTAGTCCAAGTAACAATGACTTGGACACGGCCGACGGGGCCAGCAATGTATTGTGTGTCACTTCCACTGTCTTTGGGTGGGAAAGTTCCAGAGCCATCGGCAAAGGTGTCAATGGGAGATTTGGAGGCGGAATCATGCAGCTCAGCGCTGATGACGAGGCTGGTGTTGGTTGGGACTTGGAGTTCGGTTATGTCGAGTGGAATGGGATCATTTATCTTCACTGGCACTGCGATGTCCTTGTTCCTCTGGAACACCCCTTTCTTCTGCCCTCCATAATCAGCCTTCACCCATCCATAAACCTGAGCGGGATTATCGGGTGCATCCACAACTATGACCTGAAGAGTGGCCTTCACCGTACTTAGTGACATTTTTCCACTCAAATTTTGTTCAGAGGATTCTCTTCGCTTCTTTTTCACTGCTGTTTTTGGTTCTTAATTTGCACTCTGCAGTCTGATCTGATAGCCAACCCTCCTTTATATAGCCCATGCAAACCCATACGATTGATTCCACGTACCCAACAATATTCAAAACTACCATATCTTTTCCCTTGTATCTTATTCACACTCAACACGGTGTTTTGTCCGCGTATGCTTTCCTTGAACTATATTATTGTGCGTTTTTTTTTTTGCATCATTTGTTACAAAATTCTAATAGTCGTCGGAGTCGTCACTCTCATGATATCGCTAGTTTGGAAATAACAGTGGGAATGCTTTATATAATCGGATTTTTTAATAAATAGATGTGACAATGCAGTACAACACGTATATCTCTATTCTTAATTTTTGGGCTTCATAATGTTCATTTCTCAATATGGTCTGTCCTTCTTCCTTTATGTGTCATACGCATATATACTTTGCTTCATGTGCCTGTGAAACCATACCGTATAATTAAGGAAGTGTTTCTTGAAGCCTAGACCTTACACCATCCTGCTGCTGTGGCTAGAGCACTGTCCATTACACTCCGTTTCCGATGGTATATATGGTTTTGTAGGGTTGGAACCTCACGCCGCAAACTATATATATATCCCTTAGTTAGCCTGATTTTAGCGCCCATCTAATTGCATATCCTGACATATCATCCATATTTTGATCAATTAAAAAATAGGAATATGTCGTAAAACATATATATTGTTATTTTGGGCTTGATCATATTCCTTTACTGTTTTTCCGGTACGTATATTACTATTTTAAAGGTTATTCAAATACGAGTTAAAAATTTACTAATGTTCGTTTTTTTCCATAATTTGTTACATAAAAGAAAAAAAAAAGAAGCTAAAACCATGTAGTAAACATCGCTAGTTTGAAAATAACAATGGGAATGCTTGTATTCACATGCACACGATACTCGTTGAGTGTAATTAAATACAAACCCTTCCTCTGCCTCCCGATGATTCTTTTTTTTTTTCACTAACGATTATGATAGAGTCAGTACAGGTACAATGTACGCAGTGCAGGTACAATGTATGCGAGTTACAGAGAAATGCATGGGACACTAATACGAAAACATAACTTTTTTTTAATGGATCCCCACCCGGTCCGGAGCTTTCCCCCGACTTATCAGGATCAGACTCGAGTCGCGCACTTCAGTATGGTTGGTGAATCTCCCAACTCAAAAGCGCACCTAAGCCGAGCCAAATCGCATATCACTTAGATTAATCCCAAGTTGATTACAAAATACAACTCTAATTATTTGCAGAGGCAAAAGACCATGTAACCAATGCAGGTTGGGTCAAGTAACCTGAAATTCCCCACCAATTTCGCAATGTCTCTGCATTAGAAACAACGTTGGTTGCAATTGGAGGGACTTTAGACCAGAGAACCTTAATCCAACCGGGTGGCATGCACAAAGCTGGTGAGGGATCCACAGTGTAGTCACCAAGTGACTACACTGGATCTACTAAAAAATATAAGGTGATTTTCCTTAAAAGCGTTCCTTTCTTGCCTATTTTCTCTCTTGTACATTATTTTTCTTTCGACTATCTTTTTATTTCTTCTCTAATCTTTAAAGATCACTAAATGTTCACTAGAATTTCTCCTTAATTTCTAATTTATATAAGACAATCAATTAAGTTTAGTGCCACTTTCCTCCAATTTTTATAGGTTTTAATTGTTTTCTTATCAGAATAACGTAAATCTTGCCATGATTTTCTTTTTATACCTATTTGGTCTATATTACTTTCATTCTATATGTATGTTAGACAATATATTCCATTGGATTGATAATGAACTAACTATTTATCTTTTTCAAAATCAAATGAGAAATTTTTATATAACAAAATAAATCTTATACGCATATATACTTTCCTTACACCATCCTGCTGTGGCAGTAGCACTGTCCATTACACTCCGTTTGCGATCATAAGGTTTAATACGCCCGGAACCTCACGCAAACTATCCCGTACACTAGTTCTTTAGCGCCCATCCAATTGTATACCTGACATATCATCCATATATGATCAATAAAAAAAAGAAATAATAGATAGGAATATGTAGTACAACATATATATTTTTTTTGGGCTCGATCATATTCTATTACTACGGATATTAGGTTATACAAATTCGAGTTAACACTTTTTGAGTATTAATGTGCATTTTTTCCATAGTTTGTTATGAAAAAAGCCACAAACTTGTAGTAATCGTCTTAATCGTGACTCTCATCGCTAGTTTGAAAATAACAATGGGAATGCTTGTATCCACATCCACACGATAGTCGTTGAATATAATTAAATGCAAAACCTTCCTCTTCCTCCCGATCATTTTTTGATACTAACGATTGTGATAGATTCAGTACAGGTACATTGTACGCGAGTTACTGAGAAATGCATGGGACACTGATACGAAAATATAACTTTTTTTCATATATAAACGGTGAAGCTTTATTAAGATATAGAGGAGTTACAATATGTACATAGAAATTCCACGAGGAGCAGAGAAAAGAAACAGAATAGTTATAGTAAAAATTGAGTATAACTCGTGTTCCTATCCGGTTCGGAGCTTTGTCCAAAATAATTCGGATTAGATTCGCGTCGAGCACTTGGGTTTGGTGGGTGAGTCTCCCAATACGAATTTTCTGCATACATGAAGACTCAAACCCAAACCTCGCTTAAGCGGAACCAAATTGCTTACCATTTAGACCAATCCCACATTGATTACAGAAACAAAAGACCATATAAACAATGTAGGTTGGGTCAAGTAGCCTGAAATTTCCCACTAATTTCTCAATGTCCTTGCACTAGAAATAAGGTTAGTTGCATTGGAATGGAATTTAGACTAGAGAACCTTAATCCAAACCTACAAGTCGATTTTTATCACCATTGCCATGTCCTCTCAACCCCTCCCCTCTCAACCCATGAATCCCCGTCTTCCGACGGTTTCCCAGCCTATCACCTTCATCGCAGCACTACCTTCCCGTCTCAACCAAACTCAAACCAGCCAGCAACCACTCTCCCTACACACCAGAACTAGCACCCACCAACCATCCTCCCTACACGCCAGAACCAGCACCTGAACCAAACCTTAACAACAAACAGCCATATCCAAAACACCAAAGCCCTGCATTTTTCCAGGCGGAACAGAAAAGTGATCCAAAATGCCCTTGACAACAGTCTAGTTGTCAGCTTCTACGTTACGAACTTCCCCAACAGATGGACACCGATTGATGTTCATCTAGTTATGCCCAGATTTGGAGAGGTGATGGATGTTTTCATACCTAAAAGAAAATAAACAAGAATGGTAACCGTTTCGCTTTCATTAGATTTAAAAGAACTGGAGACATCCACGATATTATCGAAAAGGTGAAAGCGTGGAGATGGATGGAGTCAACCTCGTTGCTAGTGTGGCAAGAGGTAGATCTTCGCGGCAAGGAGCAAATGGTAGGATTCCTATCAACAAACCAAGCCCTGATATCCTAAGAGCTGCCCATGCTCCACCCCAAACGAAGCCCTACGTTGATATCGTGCAACCTCCTGTTTTTGTCCCAAACACTAAAGAGGCTCCTCCTCAGCAGCCAATCCCAAGTCAGATTTACATCCCTAAGAATGCTTCACCACAATGGTTCGAGCAATGTATAACGCTGGTGCTGAAGAACCCTATCCCAATTCCCAGTCTCAACGCAATTATTCATGCTAATGTGGAAAAGGCTGTGTCAATTATTCCACTCGGTGGTATGACTTATCTTATCAGAATTCAGTCAGTTGAGGAGATGCATGTTCTGCTGAGCAACTTGCCTCGTGCTCTAACCCAAATCTACAGCGAGATTAGACAGTGGAAGGAGGATGATTGTGCTTTCAACAGGTTATGCTGGGTCCTCCTGAGGGCTCTTCCCCCGTGTGTGCGGCATGATGATTTCATTGGGGCTATCGCTGACGGTGTGGGTTGCATGGTAGATTGTAGCAAGGAAACTAGAAACCAGTCTCGCATGGATGTCGCTGAAATCCTGATACTAACTACGGATTTCGGTTGCATAAATCGAACTTTATCTGTGAGCATTGGAGTAATGGAGACTTAGTATGATCCCCTAGACTGGGAATGGTCATCATCTTTTCTTGCCTGCATTGGCGGTGTAGCTGGTCTTGGTAATTCTCACTACGATCGCAATCCGGTGACTGGTACATCTCCCAACCATCACCGTGGCTCTTATGCTACCTTGGGTTTAACCCATACCCAGTCAGGTAAGGCTGCCATCTCACATTCCCAAAACCCATCTCAAGACCCTTCCCAAAACCCTTTAATTTAATCCTTGTTATCAAGAATCTCATGCCCAGAGTGGAGCGGCCAACACACTCAAAACAAAACACTTTCCCCCAAAACAATTCCATCCGAATTGTCATTTCCCACGTTAAACTTTGAATATCAGTTGAACCCTATCCTCAAACCCACTACTGAGCCTGAACCAACCTCTAATATACACGAACCAACTGGACCTAGCCCATCAAACCCCACAACTCTCCATGCGGCCAATGATATTACCCCAAGTACCTAGTATCCAATTCCATCAGCTCAAAACCCACACGCCCATCACCAGGTCAGCCGCCCCACATCACCATCATCCCTAAGCACTTCACACATTAGCCCATCACCACTTAATCAAAACTGACCAGCCTATGAATCCTCCTCCAACCAACCATATCACCTTCCAAAACTTAACCTTCTGGAGTGAACCTTACAACCCCATGGAGCATGACCAATCTTCCCTCCAGAAAATTATAGAGAGAAAGGTGATGGCCATCATCAAGTCAATGCAGTTGAAGAAGCGAAAGAGAATGAAATTCCTGTCTAAGACAGGGTGCGTAACGACTACACCTGAAAGTCGAATGTCCCCCTCAGATTTTGAAATTCGAAGAAGCAACCGGAGGCCGATCGTGAATGATGAAAGCAATCCCACCATTCCGGTATCTTTCACAGATGTGGAGGTTAATGAGACCTGCAATATTGGGGACCAAATCAGAGGGACCAGAGTTCAGGAGACTGGTATGACAGAGCAGATTATTGGGATTTTGTGGCTAAAGAAGCAACGGATTGGACGAGGTCTCGGGCTGATACATAAGTCTCTGGTAAATCTACAACTTCATGTCTTCCATCTTTCATGATTAGTATAATCTCTTGGAACACCAAAGGTCTCTATTATTCTCTAAAAAAGAGCCAGGTACGTAATTTGATTAGGAGTGAGGGTGCAAATATCATCTTCATTAGTGAAACCAAATGCACTAGATTAATATCCAGTTCTGTCACAAAGTTTGGGGAGCAGGAAACATAGATTTTGCCTCAGTTGATGCAGTAGGCAATGCAGGAGGGCTATTATGCATTTGGGATTGCGATGTGTTTAAGGTAAATAAGATGAAATTGGCTAACAATTGGATTGTCCTTGAAGGAACTTTTGTTCAAGACAAGACAACAGTCACAGTTTGTTGTGTCTATGGAGCTAAGCAAGTAGAGTCTAGACAGCAAATGTTTGCGAACCAGTAGGGCCTAAAGCCGACTTTCCGACACCGTGGCTGGGTTTGGGGGACTTCAGACGCTTGTCGCTGAGGATCACAAGAGTGGTAGGGTCCATAACAGAGGAGCTCAGACCTTTAAGAGCTTTATTGATAGGCTTAATTTGGTGGAGTTTGGATTATTGGATAGGCCCTTAACCTGAGGTAACTTCAAGTACGCCAGCAGGATCGATAGAGTCATGGAAGAGGGTGAACGGAGCCATAATTTTCTATTCTTAACAATAAAGTCAGGAAGAAAACAAGGGTCAGATCACTGCCCATTGATACTATCACAAGCGACACCTGTTTAGGGCAGGAGGCCTTTTCGTTTTCTGTCAGCTTGGTGGGAGCATCCAAAATTCGTAGATGTGATCAGAAGTATGTGGGAGGAGGCGGGGCAGCTACATCCGAGAAGATTTAAGCTCCTAAAAAAGCTTAGTTTCTTGAGAAAATCACTTTCTAAGTGGAACCGAGAGGTCTTCGGGAACATCAATGAAAAAATCGATGCTTTTCAAGTAGAGATCGACGATTTTGATAGAACTGCAGATTTTAGAGACCTCAATCCATCAGAATTTCAAAGGGTCCAGGATTTGAAAGTCGAGCTAGACCTTAAATCCAAGCTATTAGACTCCATATGGAGACAGAAGGCAAGAATTCGATGGTGTCGACTTGGAGATCGAAATTCAAAATTTTTCCACGTATCTGCTTGTGTCAGAGGAAGGAAAAATAGAGTTGAGCAACTGATGATCGGTAATCAGTTGGTGACTGAGCCCTCTGCACTAAAAAAGGGTGTCACAAATTATTTTGCTAAATTATGTTTCTGCCCAAATCGGCGGAGACCATCTATTGGGTCATTGAATTTCATGAGGCTTGATGGAGCATCTAAGGACAACCTAGAAAGGCCATTTACTATTAAGGAAGTAAAAGAAAAAGTTTGGGAGTGTGACGGGTCCAAGGTCCCCGGACTCGACGGGTTCAACTTCACTTTTTATAAAAAGTGTTGGGATATTATTAAAACTGACATGTCTGACTTGGTTCATAGTTTCCATAATTATGGCAGGCTTCCTAACGGAGTCAACACCGCATATATCGCCATGATTGCCAACAGATCCGGAGCAGAATCACTGGATGAATTTCGACCAATTACGTTGGTTTCTAGAATTTATAAAATAATCCCAAGGATTCTGGCAAGAAGATTGAAGAAGGTCATCAATACTTTGATCAGGAACCAACAATCGGCCTTCATAGAGGGGAGAAACATCATGGATGGTGCCCTAACTGCTAACGAAATTGTTCACTCAGTGAGGAAAAATAAAGCTGAGGCCATCATATTGAAAATAAACTTTAGAAAGGCCTACAATTCAATTGGTTGGTGTTATTTTTTGGAAGTATTAAAGGAGATGGGATCTGGCGGTAGATTGTGTGGATGGATCTCAGAGTGCCTCTCTTGCGTCGAATCTAACGGCTTTGGTGAATGGATATCCAGACGAAGAATTCATGATGGGAAGGGGCTTGAAACAGGGGCACCCCCTATCCCCATACCTTTTTAATTTGGCAGCCGAAGGCCTTCCCTCTATTCTCACAATGGCTACTGACTTGGTACTGATAAAACCAATCGAAGTGCACAATTCTATGATCTTTATTTTACAGTATGCAGAAGACACCATGTTGTTCTCGCCCGCTGAAGACAGGTTGGTTCGGAATCTCAAGCGGTGCTTGAGAATTTTTGAAGCACTTTCCGGACTGAGTATCAACTTCTATAAAAGTAGTTTGGTGGGTGTTGGATTGATTCACAATAGAACCACGCATTTTGCAATTCTGTCACACAGCCGGGCAGAATTCCTCCCCATAAAGTACCTTTGCTTTCCACTCGGAGCTAATATGAAAAGAGTAAAGGCATGGCAGCCTATGATACACAAATTCCAGTCCAAGTTGAAAGGGTGGAAAGGCAAATACCTCTCTCTTGGGGGTCAAGTCACTCTTATCAAATCGGTATTATCAGATTTTCCTATCTACTTCATGTCCCTGTTTCAAATCCCAGCTATGGTGGCCAAAAAGCTAATCTCAATAATGAGAAATTTCTTTTGGAGAGGGCTGAATGAGTCAAGGAAAGTATATCTTGTGGCATGGAAACATATTACAGTCCCTTGCGATATAGGAGGGCTGGGGATCATCGACTTGTGTATTATGAATCAATGTCTAATGTTCAAGTGGCTATAGAGGTACGTTTAACCCGAAGAAAAAGCTTGGAAAGATCTAGTGAGGAACAAGTGCGAGATTGCTCAGTGCGAGATTGCTCAGTCTTCTCTTATCCCCCAATTCGATATGTCTAAAGCTTCAACCACACTGCGGGACGTAGTTCACTCTGCCGGTAATCAGAGCCAACCCAAAATTGCGCTAAAGGAAGGTGTTCACATTCGGGTGGGGATGGGTGATAGAGCATGCTTTTGGAAAGACACCTGGACTGGTCATGGGACTTTTGAGGAGAGATTCCCACGATTGTTTGCTACGTCTCTATGCCAAGATCAATTAGTACATAATTGCCTTCAAGAACTGAATTCTCAACCGATGTGGAAATCTATGTGGAGAAGACAATTGCGGGACTGGGAAATATTAGATGTTGAAGCAATGGCCGCGGAAATGGCGACTGTGAAAACACTTGCAGATGGTGACGACACATGGTTTTGGGCAGAAGACCGCGGAGGAACCTATACGGTTAAGAACAGACGAGACTTCATCTACAAATGTAATGGCACTATTAAACAAAGACCTTTCGATAAAATAGTGATATCTAGAGCTCCAGGTGTTGATTTGCTACATTTTTGGGGTCTAAGGAAGCTAAGAGAGAGATCGACAAGTTCTCTGTTGAAGCTACATGCTAATTTGGCATCCTTTTGCATCAATTTACTGATTGAAGTTGGGCCAAGATTCTGCTGTGAAGTGTAAAGCACATATGAGCTAGAGTAGGGCTTCAAGAGATAACCCTAATCCATTTAATTTTGAAATTTTTTTTGCTGCTGTGCGGTATTGCTGTGATCCTGTTGATGATAATGCTTTGATTATTATGTGAAACCATGTTAAAACTACATGGCTATGACTCCGGTCACACGGGTACGTAGGTAGTCCCAAGTTGCCAATAGGATGCAAGCCAAATTATGTGTTTTCCTTTTTATGTTGTTGTTGTGTCATGATGTTGTTGTGTTGTGCAGTGATGCCATGTGAAAACTATATGAGCTTTGAATCCGATCGCCAGAAAACCTACGTGGATTCTAGTGGTTGAATCTCAAGCTCAATTATGTGTTTATTTTCTATTTTTTTTTTGTTTTTTTTTTCGTTTCGTTCTTGTGCGTTTGTTGCGTAAGGCATACTTTGATTATCAACTGCACACGATTTTGCCCCAACACGGATCGATGCCTAACACCTTTCCATCTGTGACGAACCCCTGAATCCATAGTTCGCTATGACTCGTTGCCTTATGAGGTTGGTGGAATTTTTTTCCCTCAATTTTTCCCTTAATAAAATTCGACTGGCGGCTCCATTGACGTTGGATTGACCCTACGAAAATGGTATAGGTAGAGAGTGAGGGCATTAAGTTAATCCTTGTTTCGGGTCTTCAAAGATGGGTGAGTCTCTCATTGGAAATTTTTTGTATACACGAGGACTCAAACCCAAGACTTCGATTAAGAGGAACTAAATCGCTTACCACTTGCACCAACCTCACACTGGTTATGAAAATATAACTCTAACTATTTACTGTAGCACAAAAAAAAAACTCTAACTATTTACAGAAACAGAAGACCATGTAACCAATGTATGTTGGGTCAACTAGCCTGATATCTCCCACCATTTTCTCACTGTCTCTGCACTAGAAATAACGTTGGTTGCAATAGAAGGGAATTTAGACTAGAGAACCTTATTCAAACAGGTGGCATGTACAGAGCCCATTAGTACATAATCCACTTGAGCATATCTCCATGCATATTGGTCTTAATATTATTAGCTTCAAAACTCTGGAATTGTATTTTATCTATTTCGCCTCAATTGGATCTCTAGATTTACCCCAATTACTAAAATAATGAGTTGTGCTCCTGCAGAAAGTTTCTTTTCTTTGGTACGTTTTTCTACATTGGTCTAAAAGCTTACTTCTTAGCTTTTCAGGGAGACCAAGATCGCTACAATCTGAAGTTTACAGCTCCAGAAATTGTCGATTTACCGAGACTGCGCCTAACAGGGATTTCTACTCGGGATTTCCACCACTTCACCACTAGAATTGCCTTTGGCCGCCTTCTTCTTGCTCTCCTCTTGTTCTCCTCACGCTTCCAACTCCTTGTTACGCCTCTCCACCAAATTCCTCCAGAATTTCAGCTTCTAGAAATGATTTTATACTTAGGGAAGAATGATTTCTCCAAACTTTCTAAGCATATGGTTGTTTTCTCTCTAGAATTTGATGCCCTTTGTGAGGGATTAAGAGGGTCTATTTATAGTTTTCTGAGTGCCAAAGGTCATCCTTTTAATCCTTGGGTGGAGATTGAATCCCTAGATCTGATGGCTGAGAGTTAGGATCAAGAAAAAATGAAAAACTGAAAAAATTCCTATTCCAGGAACACATGACCGCCCAACCCCGATGCTCTTCTTGCTATGACCGCCATGGGCTGGCGGTCTTCCCCACATGCCCGCCCAAGCCTGGCATTCATGACGCCATAAGTTGTAGCTTGAACTTAAACACTTCCCTTCTGAACTTTTTCCTGTTTAATCCCCTTCTGACTTGATTCCAATGTCTTCTTTTCCTATTTTTTACCCAGAAACACTCCTAACTTGTAGTCTGCCCTCTCACTTCTCCTCTTTATAAATCATACACCCAATTATGTCTCTTTTCCACACTTTTTATTGTAGAAACACTTTGTACTAAATAGGAAAGATTTAATGCTTAATTTTCACGAAATTAGAGACTAAATTCAACTGCAAAGTAATATTTTTAAATGGGCTGCAATTGTTGGACGGTCCATGTCTTATTTAATCAAACTCTATATCTATTTTTAGTCTAATAATAAATCATCACATTATTATTGGATTAAAATAAATGAATACTCCGATAAATAATTCATATTTTAATAATTCCAAATTAAAATATATCCTATACCAGGGATTAAATCATCTCATTAATCTAAAGGTTTACACATATCAAAGCCCAAATAATTAAAATATTCATATTCTACTAGAATAAATTCTAAATATATTCTAACCAGAGAGCAAATCATCTCATCAATCATATGGCTTAGAACATGTTTAAAATCTAAACTAGTAAATATGCGTGGCCAAATTTGGGTGTTCATATATGCCCTTCGCTGATGATTCATTTAGGCACTGAGGACGAAACAACGTCAAGAAGAACAACAAAATTTGGGAGGAACCGCTTTCGACCGATGCTATTAATGTGTGCGCTGTGGGTTGGACCATTCCATACTCCAAGAAAGGCATATCTGAACTTTCCAGCATCTTCTGGTCATATCTGGTCGTATCTTCGTCTGTGGAAAGGGAAAGGCATATCTGACCTTTCCTGCATTCTTGGGCATATCTGACCCTATTTTCTTCTACGAGAAGGGAAATGCATATTTAACCTTTCTTGCATTCCCAGGCATATCTGACCCTTATCTTCATTTCATCATCTTCTCTTGTCATTCCCCTAGCATCACGCATTATATGTTTTCCAAAAGACTGGACTTTACATCTTCCAAGAATACCCATCTCATCATCTACTGACTATTTGAGCTTACATCTTGTTCCTTAGAGAATGTCCAAAGTCGGGGCGTCCGTGCCCCTAGTTTATCTTTATTTGGGATTACCTTGCCCTTTCTGGACTTCTCATCTCATCGTTGTCTACTCCTCTCATCATCGCAGTTCATGGTCCCGTCGACCCAACTCCTGATCTTATCAACTCAACTTCTCTCCTCATTGACTCATCGACTCACACCCATCGTCCGTAATTTAAACTCCTCTACCAGAAAATTATAATTTGATAATGGCTAATTTTTTTGCTAAAAATAAAAGCCGGCGATATGAATTCAATATAATACGGGCATTGCAAATTAAGGCATTGATTTAAATTTATAGAAAGAAAAATTGACCTGTATCATTTTTTAGGGCTGGTCGGTAGATCAAGTTGGCCAAACGTTTATGTGTTCTCATCGGATTTCTCTACATAAGGAGTGGGAATGAGAATCCTATTCCATTTTGTATCGTTTTGTTTCACCATAAGCAACCTCCCTTTAATATTTATGTCTTAGATTATTGTCACTTTAGTACTTATATCTTATATTATTGTCGACCAAATAACAGAATGATTCAGATTCTCTTTTGATATGTGCATATCATATACTAATTTGGAGCATAAAATATCCTTTTGGACAAGCATTTAGTTAAGATCATACATGTTATTTATAGTTTAAGCTTGTTTTCCACTAGTTTCACTTCCACTTATTAATTTATGCTTTCAGGAACTTTTTTT
>JAKUCV010000420.1:0-51133 GCA_028386065.3 Turnera subulata | reverse complement strand
CGAGAATTCCTCGTTTAGTGTTTGTAGATGAGCGATACTCATCTAGGTTCTTTGTGACTCCAATGGAAGAAACTTTCTTCCTGGAGGACCAAGGCAATCTCAGGACAAATTTTTGTGGCTCAGCTAACTCTATAATGTTTTTCATATCTGCTAGGATGCAGGAATTTCAGCTAAAGCCTTCATGTCAAATTTTAAATCAAAGCAGTTATTATCAGGTTTCCAAGATGGCTCGGAGCGTCCCAAGGGTGACTCGGTTACCACCTACATGGCCAAAGGTACGACTTTTATTGTGGAATTGTAGGGGTATAGCAAGAAGGTCTCAGACTTTGTGCGTACCTTAAGGGATCTGAAGAATCAATACAAGCCTAACATGGTACTGATTACTGAGACTTTGTGGCAAGCAGGAGAGAATCATGGTGTGATTCCACTTCGTTTTCCTCCAACGAATCGGTTTGAGATACCTGAAGAAAACAACAGGGGTGGTATGTGGTTCTCTTGGAACGACAGTGTTAGGGTCAACATCAATGGTGAGGCTCAGAGTTTCAGGGTTAATGTTGAACCCAACAGATAGATTACTTGTTTGAACATATGTATGAGAACCATTCTTCTTTAAATGTTCTCCAGTTATGGATATGTTTTTGCAATAATAATATGCATGTTTACTTTGAGCATTTTCCATTTATTATCTCATTTACGCCCACGGGCACAAATAATTATACTGTCTTATTCGCTTCAGGGAATAAATCTAAGTCAATTCAATTTGGAATCCATAATAATTCATTTTATTACTGGGGGTGTCTATACTCGCGTAAATATACGATCTTCTAGATCATATTAAAACATGCGTTCTTCAGGAATATATTAGAATTTATGCTCTTCTGGAGCGTGTTAATAATTTTTTTTCATTTCGAGATGTCATAATATGTTATATTGACATCCACACACATACAATTCTCCCCCTGTGGATGTCAATTTTTCATTATCTTCGAGACTAATGCTTCAGGCATTATTCTAAGAAACAATTATAAAGTACTGAAAAGTAATTAAAAAAATTGCAATGCGTAATAATTTAAACTGAACATAAAAATAAATTGAATATAAAATGAATTGTTAAGCAAGTATAATATGCACCTTCTGGTGGTCATATAATTGTCATCTGCTGGTGGTAATAATATTTATTTTTGATTTTTCTTTGAAGGATCTTCAGGATCTTTTGAACGGTAAGACTTCCAGTCTTCGTTGTATTTTTCTTTTCCCGAGTCTTCTGGACTTTTACATTTAGTCTTTCAGATTATTCTCATTTAAATGCATTTTCGCATTTAATGCCCATTATAAATTTCTTCCGGAAATTTTAAGGGCCTCAAATTCAAATAACATAGTTGAATACATAAATGCTTAATTAAAATAAATAAGCAAGGGGCCTTATATTAATTATCCCAAGTAAAGTAAATGGCAGAAAATTAAAATAATGGGCCTAGTACGAGCCCATAAGTAAAATTAAAGACGAGAAAATTAAATACAATGGGCCCTATTATAGCACAATTAAAAATAAATGGCTGGAAATTAAATGCAATGGGTCTTTTATTAATTAGCCCAATAAAAATTAAATTAGCAGATTAGGCGGCTTAGCCGGCCATATAGGCCTAATATGAGCCCAAGCTTACAATAAAATAAATAAATAAAATAAATACAATAGCCTTCCGGGCTTGCCGGGAAAAACCCATGGTATCGAATTCCGGCTAAACACTTCTGGGCTTGTCGGGAAAAACTCGAGACGTAAGATTCCGGTCAAACACTTCTGGGTTCGCCGGATCCGACCGAACATTGTTCACGGTTGCCGGATTTTGGCCAAAATCACTGATCACCGTGCAGGAAAATTAAATGCTATGGGCCTTTTAATAGCCCAATCGGAATTAAAAAAAAACGTAAAATATGCTTACTCGATAAGTCTTTCAGCAAGAATATATAATATATAACATATTAATATCCGGTTATTATTTCGGTATATATATCCCCTTTTTTTAATTTTGTTTTCCCAAATAACAATCATAATTTATATATATATATATATATATATTAGGTATATATATATTATGTATATATTTTGTCAGATTTTTTTTTTTAATAATTTTTTCGGGCTGGGCCTGAAAATTCAGCCCAGGCAAGGTCCACAGAAAAAAATACCAAAAAATTATCCAGCCCAGCCCGTGAGCCCAGGACCAGGTCCACGACCCAGGACCAGTCAGCCCGACCCACGACCAGGTCAGCCCGACCCATGACCTGGTCAGCCCGACCCAGGACAGGGTCTTTTTCAACCCACGACGCGTGAGTCTGGTCGGGGGCGGAAAACGCAGCGGCTAGTCGTGAGCAGCGGTGGCTGAGGCTCGCGGCAGGGCGTCGAGGCATGGACGACGATGCGGCGTCGAGGCGTGGGCGTGGTGGCAGAGCTGGAGGCGGAGGAATGGGCCGACAGTCGGGCGGGCAGGGGTGGATCCGGCGATGGGGTGGCTTGTTGCAGGCGGCGGCGGCTGAGGCACGGTGTGGCAGCAGAGGCGACGGAAACTGGAAGAGGTGTGGAAGAGGGCGGCGTCAGGCGTTGGTGTCGTCGGGTGCAAAAGGAGGCAGACCCGACAAACCGAGTCGGGTCGCCGGGCGTGGCCGTCGGGTTTTCAGCCTCCTGCGGCGCGTCCGGTAGTGGAAATAGGCGGGAAAGGTGGCGGCGAGACGGCGACAGCGAGGGGAGCACGTCGGTGGGGGCGGTGGCGTGCACGGCGGCGCAGAACTCCCCCGGGTTGAACAGTAACCGAGAGGAAAAGAAAGGTGACGAAGCTTCATTGTTCTTCTTCCTTTTCTTTCATTTTCTTTTTGCAAAAACGAAGCTCGAAACGAAGGTCGGGTAGAAGCAAATTCATGCTGATAACGTGTTGAAAATGATGGTAATTAACACATCAATTTATGTATGAAATGAAGAAGTAAAGGAGAGAATGAGGATGTAGAACTGGAGCTAAAGCTCTCTAATTTGTCATTTGGTTCATCACGCCAAAGTACATGGCTTTATAATGCCACAGTTTGAAGAAAAAGACATACTTGGGGTGGGTGACATTCATTGGTTTTATAACACTTATGTCGTGTACCCTCGATTTTTTTGATATTAAGCGATGGTTTTATTGATTTGCAAACTATGTACAACGCTGCATTAAGCGATGGTTTTATTGATTTGCAAACTATGTACAACGCTGCATTACATTGGTACGAGGCCTGTGAAGAAGGACTAGCTACAACACCGAATATGGATTAATTACAGCACCGTAGCATATAAAAAGAAGTACAGCTATTGTGAGAATTGAAGGATGAAGACTTTTTGAAACACCCGTGTCCCAATTTTACAAATAAAATACTTAATCAAAGGAATTTACCAAAATGCGCTGAAATCCGGGACACGAAATCCAATACCCAAACATTATCTGAAAATCTTAATAAAGCGAGATGTCATAAAGAACACGAGAAAATCGGCTTATCAGCCATTAGTCAACCCGGCATCCAGCCAAAACATCATCAGGTAACAAACCCCGGCAACCCGCCGATAAAGTAATCAAAATCAATAACGACATCTCAACAAAATCCAATGCAGCCGGAAGAAATAAACAAAGTAAAAACAAGAGAAACAAAATGATATGCATGTTGACTCTATGGATCCAACCGGGAGATGAAGCACAGCTATCTGCTGGGATATCCACGTCCGTACTCCGGAAAGGAAGAGAGAGACTGCACGCTAACTAACAGTCTGAAAAACAACGGTGGCGATTATGTGAGTCGCCTACTCAGTGAGCAGTATAAATCTAATTATGTGGGTGTGCAAAGCAAGTTCGAAAGGAAAGTAGAGATACAAACACAAGTAAGCAAACACACAATAACCAGTACTAACATGCCAACAGCATACAAGCAATCAATTTATGGTTTATATCTGTTTGTGTGCTAAGTTTTTCTTATTATATTTATTATTCAGGGCCCCCTACTGTGTGCGTCGAGTTCGGTCCCGTCTCATGAGACAACCAGGGCGAAAGCCCAATATAACCAGGCATAAGCCCAAATATCATTATAGAGAGAGAGAGAGAGAGACAGAGAGACAGAGAGAAAGAGGGAGGTAGAAAGGGGGAGGTAGAAGGAGGGAGGTAGAACCGGTCATCACAGACCCATATGCTAAACCGCATACACCATGCTATCCCGCATGCAAACCCGAGGGGTATCACTTCCCGCTCAAAACAACCTGTCATCAGCACACAGTAGCCTATCTTCTACTGTACATTATTCTTGTTCATACTTAAGAGTTCATGTGTGCCAAGAGTTGTGATTTAACAGGGTTGTGTGAATTATTAACTCAATCAAGCATCCGGGTCTCCAATCCACAGTACATCACACAGATCACCCAAAATCACTCCACATGTTATATTCCATAACAATTTAAAAGTCATGCTCATTAGGCAACTAGTAACACACAGGCACACAATACAGATCACGGTATGTTAGCAAACAAGGCATGCAACTCAAACAAACCAATCTAACAAGCACATGCATACAAACATAAAAAGACTTATAAAGTCACCTCAATGACGATTATCCTGTGGAGCTTTCCCCAAGACAGATCCTCCAGCTCCCGAGGTATTACCCGTGCTTGAATATCGGCACACACAATAATTACAAAACAATTACAATAAGTCGTGCATGTATGACATTTATATGCAAAATAACCTCTCGGGCCTAAAGCCCACTCCCACAAGTCTGCATTTATCCCAATTTATGAATTTGGGCTTAGAGCCCATTCCTTAAAGTCCATAACGAGTTCCCGGCCTAAGGCCCATCTAAGTCCAAAACCAAATCCCGGGCCTAAAGCCCATTATGAAGTTGGGCTTAAAGCCCGTTACCCAAGTCCAAAGGTTATCAAATTAAGTCATAAAATCTCATTACCGGGCCTGGGCCCGTTTTAGACTAATTTCCATTTAAGGGTTTTACCCGAGCCCGAATTACCGTCCTAAAGGTTCCACCCGCGTCGGACAAACTGGTCACAAGCTACTCGCTTCCCGCTCTCGGTTTCTACTATATAAAATACAATTAATACAACCCAATTCAAAATAAATAATACATGCCATGAGTGTACAACAAATTATACATCAAGGTAATACCGTTAATTGCCGGAACAAAACCCGAGCCCTCGCCGGAAAATTCCCGAGCCTCGCCAGATTCCGGTGACCTTGCCGGAATTCACCCAAACTGCCAGAAACAACCCAACAACAACACTGCCACAGCCCAAAACCAATTCAACCAACTCAAAAACCGCAACCCAATCACACGAGGAAAATTAAAACGAAGAATAGAAGTGACAGAATTGCTTACCGGGAGACACTGCCCACGCCGGACCTGCCCGGGTCCGTGAAACAGCAGCAACGAGCCTCAGCCCGAACACAACAGTGTTAGTGTAATATGCCCAAAAATCAATCATGGATGATTATTTGTAGTCATGTATACGCATTAAGGTTATTCCAATAAGTATCGTTTATGAGATAAACGCTTGCACATACTTATAACCCTAGAATATTTCGATATTCTTAAATGTCCCTAGTCGATTAGTATTATGGATGGGTTGTAATAATAAATTAAGACTAGCGTATGTTGAGATTTTATATGTGATATGAATTCTACATACGGGTACAAGTTAGAGAACTTGTGGACAGGACCGACCCACATAAGAACGCTACATGGAACGTTATATGTTTGTCGATAGCGGTTCTTATATGTATTGTCCTTAGACCTGTGATCATCAAGGGTCCCAACATATGAGTCGTATACTTTGATATTACTCTTGACTATTTCGTAATTGAGTAGACTTAGTGTAATCATTGGGTATATGATAAATGTGTAGTGGGTTTTCTATGATCCAGAGGGGATTCGTCCAATCCATATAACGGGTATATTATCGGATGGTTTCTTGATAGAGTTGAACTGTAAATGCATGGCCATGCTCGGATTGTGATATGTGATATCACTCGTATCCGTTTTACATGGTTAACTCGAGGATCAAGAAACCAAGATTAAACATATGCGAGATTGACATATTCTATGTCTCATGTTTAATCTTGATAATGGGACGAAGGGACGATGACATGTTCGCGAGGCATAGAGAATCAGTACTGATCTTATCGTTCGGGTAGCAATGATGTGTTGCTAGACGCCGCTCTTTGCTTATAATTGTAAATGAGATTTTACAATTATTGTCGGACGTTACAAGTGCCTACAGGGTCACTCACAAAGAGCCGTTGATTCGAGCAGGTGGTTGAACCGTGGTTGGACCATGGTTGAACCGGGTGTGGTGGGACCGCGGTTGGACCGTGGTTGGACCAGGGTCGCTTTGGGCTGGTTTGGTTCAATAAAAGTCAGAATTATTGAACCAAACCTGAGTGCATGTGATGTGTAATCCCATTAGTGGAGACATGATTATATGGAGACATAATGATAAAAGATAATGGGCCAATGTGTTGGCCATTATTCCTAGTCTCTTAGCACTAATTGGAGTAGAGTAATCAAATTACTTTAGTCTTCTTCTTTATCACTTGAGTCTGAAAAATTCAGAGCATTCACCCTAGAGAGAGCTTGAGAGAGTCTCGAGTTTCAGACCATACACCTTCTTTGCGAAAGAAGAGAAACACCACAAACACAGCTCCCGGAAACCTGCTGCTAGCACATCAGTTCGGGAGAGCTCGGGTTGGAGATCGTCAGACGATTCCCGGCCAGCAATCACGGTTCGTGTGGATACCGTAGAGGGGCGAGGCCTTTTGTTTGGCTCTAGCTGATTCGGTTCTACAGTTGGGTGAAAGAGCTCAACCGAACAAGGTATGTAAAAATTGTTATTCGGTTTAGCTACCTTCACTTGGATCCTCCATGTGTATCCGGTATTTCCGCTGCGCATACATGTTGTATTTTGTGCTTTTGATTGTCAATTGTATGAACCGGATACTTACAGTGGTAGCGGAGCCACCTTGTGAAGTTCTAAACCGAATTCATATGCATATGTGTGATATGCCATGTTAATTTGTTTGTTCATTTAGTATATGTGATATGCTGAACATGATAGTATATATGATATGCTAGGCTCATTTAGTATATATGATATGCTGAGTTCATTTTGGTGTATATGATATGCTGAATCCGTTTGTATATAAGTGTTATATTACGAACATGCTAGTATATAAGATATGCTGAATTCATTTTGTATAAGTGATGTGCTAATTGAATTGTGTACATGTTGATGTGTTTTTGTCAAAAGAGTTTTGACAACAAGCACTTGATTGGTATGAGATATCAATCAAGGTGTTTTTGGCAGTAAGACGGAGAGTTCGACTAGGAAAAACCGAGTGTCGGTTTGTGTATAGAACGATTGTCGTTCTAGTACAGCCAGGCCACAACATCGATGTTGGCATGATGTTTAGCCTTGGCCGAACCTTCATAACATCGATGTTGTGTGACCAACATCGATGTTCTGATGAAGGTTGGTCTTGCCGAACGTTTATAACATCGATGTTGTGTGACCAATATCGATGTTCTCATGCAAAATTCTCAAAACATCGATGTTTAAGAGTTAAACATCGATGTTATTTGAGCTCGGCCAAAATTGATTTGAAGTTCCAGAACTCAAATAGCATCGATGTTGTAGAGTACAACATCGATGTTCTTGAGTTCCAGAAGTTCAAACATCAATGTTTGATGGTCAACATCGATGTTTTGAGGGTTCGGCAACCTCCAACATCGATGTTTGAGTGTCAACATCGATGTTTTGCAGATTCGCAATCTCCAAACATCGATGTTGAAGTGTTCAACATCGATGTTGTGGAACCCAGTAACTTCAACTGCAAATTCGGGGCATAAGGAGGCCGAATTGGTGTCTGGCCTGAACCACAAAGTTGTCGCCCTACTTCTTAGCTTTCCAGGGACACCAAGTGTGCACAAATCCGAGCTCTACAGCTCTTGATATGGCCGAAATACTGAGTACTGCCAAAATCCTGAACTTTCAGAATCTCAACAACATCGATGTTTGAAAGTTCAACATCGATGTTATTGAGCTACTGCCAAATAGTTTGGAGTTTAAGAATCTCAACAACATCGATGTTTAAGAGTTGAACATCGATGTTATTGAGCTACTGCCAAGTAGTTGGAGAGAATCAGATTCTCACAACATCGATGTTACAAGTTGAACATCGATGTTCACATGTAATTTTGGTTTTCCAAATTTACAAACACCAATGTATGATTCATCAAGAACTTGCATATAATGTATGGAATAATATGTTGATGCAAATATTAAGTTCTTAGTTGCCTTCCATGATAAGCACTCATCATTACTTAGATCAACAAATGGTAGGTTTTGCCAAAGCAAGGTGCCATTGTTTATCCTAGTGAGGTGCGACGCGATAATTGTAATATCGGAACTGCTTATTATGGTGATGAACTTAACTAGGTCATCTTAATAGGATTAAGGACCTAGAGGCAAGGAGTTGAGCAAAGTCTATAAGATAGACTAGAACAAAGTGTTGTTCACTCAGCTATCCAAGAGTTACATGAGATGTAATTGACAAGAGTTTTCTACCTAAATAGCTATTGATATATGCGATCAGCCAAAGCTGACATATGTTGTAGTGAAATATGGATCATGGCCTACTTATATAATTGTCTTGATTTATGTAATAGGAGCACATTTAATAGAATTCCTTGTTAAATGTATTTGTATGCATGACTCTTATTTGTGTGAGTTGATCATTGTTGTAGAGTATCCATGGCACTAAACACTAGCACATTGTCACTGCGATCGGTCCTTGAGAAGGAAAAGTTAAACGGGAATAACTTCCTGAAATGGTATCGTAACTTGAGGATTGTCCTCAAACAAGAAAAGAAATTGTATGTCCTCGAAGGGCCAGTTCCAAGTGAACCGGCGCCTAGTGCTCCTAGGGCAGAATGGGATGCTTACAAGAAGCATCTTGATGATGCATTAGAAGCATCATCCCTTATGCTGATAACCATGGACTCTGAGCTTCAGAAGCAACATGAGAAAATGGGGGCGTTCGATATGATCGAACACCTTAAGATGCTCTTTGAGGAGCAAGCAAGGCATGAGAGGTATGAGACCTCTAAGGCGTTGTTCCAATGCAGGATGGAAGAGTCCGTCCATAGGAAGCGCAATTGCCCTGTTTACCTTGAAGAGGTAAACAAACATGATGTGAAGTTGGAATATTTGCTTCGTATCTTAATGTCAAAAACCTTATTATACATTTTATCCTAGAGTTAAACCATTTCATTAATCCTAGGATTCAAATACATAAAGGTTTAGATTTTGAAAATATATTAATTCTATTAAATTGAATTCCTATCATGCTTGAACCTTGGACCAAATCATCTCAGTAGTCCTAAGTCTACACATGTGTGAAATTTAATTTGATAGAATTTTCGTCGGTCAAATTTGGGTGTTCACAGATATGTGTGCATATCATATATGTATTTAGAGCATAAAATACCCCTTTTGGCCAAGCATTTAGTTAAAATCATGCAAAATCATTCTTATTTTTCTGCATCTCCATTCTTTGTACATATGTTACTCATCAATAAAGAAAGTCGATTTCCATCCAAAAAAAAAGTTGTTACCCATCAAGAAAACGAATAGAAAGTTGTAGGTTTTTAGCGAACAGTGTCACCCTGTTTGCGGACATGGAACAGAGTTATCCTGTTAGCAAAATCTGGAGGATAATTAGGGTATATAAGAATAGAGTAGTGAACCCCGATTGATCTAGGCTTTCTCACATCTGATATTTTCACACTATTTACGATATAATTTTGTTTATTTTACTGTTGAAACACAATTTTATTTTATAATCTCCAAATCTTTATTATTTTACTATTTTCAGCCTAATGGGGTGAGTCTGTTGATTAGTTAATTTGCCTACTCCCAGTGGATACGAGCTTGTGTGCTACTTCGATCTGTGCGCTTGCAGAATTTACCACATCACCTGCTCTCTTCAATTTTATTTTTGGAGCTCGAGTTATGTCGAAAACATTGGGTCTGGATTGGTTATGGAGCTGTGTGCATTTGGGCCAAAATCGACTGAGCATCTCAACTTTTTAGTTGACTTAGCTATATTCTAGAAATTTAAGTCTAGGGTTTCACTACAATAAAAAAAAGAATCGGCAGCAGTTGGAGGACACTTTTTTCTCTAGTAGTTATTGTCGACAACAACAAGGTGGTGGAGAAGAAGCCCTCTTGAGTTATCTTTTCCTCTTCCTTATTTCGGTTTGTAATATGAACAAACCCTCCTTGTATGATATGAAGCTAGCCTCCCCAAATCCCAAAGCTGCCTCCGTCGTCAATATGCCCCCGCCGCCATTGTTAAAAATTCTTACTATTACTATTTTGATGGATATTCGGATTTCATTCAAATTCCTATCCACTCGAATGATCAAGAGAATATGTTTTTTACTGTTCTTATGGAACTCTTGTATACAGAAGGATGCCATTTGGGCTACGTAATGGCCAACTACTTTCAGAGATGTATGGTAGCAATTTTTTCTAAGTATTGAATGGAAATAGAATTCAATATGGAAAAAAAACAAATGAAAATAGAATAAAGTGATGTGATGATGTCGATTTTTGTAGGGGGATGGATGTTGATTTTGCTTCTTTTAAAACTAACGATCATGTGACTCGGAATCTTCAATGTCTTATTGTAAAAAGTGCAAAAAAAAAACACCCTAAGCCTTGCTAAAGAATATGACATACTAGAGAGAAAAAAAAAATCCTAATCCTAGTAGTGTGCAGGGCTAAAGTCGCAATCAATTTGTTGCTTCGTTCCCAATATTAAAACTCTATTTTTGGAGACCCAATATTATACAGTTTCTCTTGTCCTTGGGGAGGGGATGCTAGAAAGTTTCAGAGAATTCTTTTAGCTTTGATCACATATAAAGCTCTCTTCAATTTTACTTTTGCAGTACGAGTTATGTTGCATTTGGGCCAAAATCGACTGAGCATCTCAACTTGTACACTGGTCCTCATCATCAACATGGTCCTCTGGCTCGGTATAACGCCTATTTTTTTGGTTTTCGAGATTATTGGTGGCATATATAATAGGTAGCTAGGTAGAGCACACATGAGTCAATAATATATAAGGGAAAGCAACAGCAGTGGCATGCATGCACGCATGCAGGGATCGATATTGTAGATAGCTAGTGACATAGATATGATTTCAGATAAAAATACAAAGAAAGAGCAGACAGGGACAAGTACAACAAGTAGACGTACAAAGGCGAAGCCAACCGAGGGAGAGACTGGGTAGGTATAGCTCATGGGGTGGTGGCTATTATTTAGACCGACGACGAGGACGAGGACGACCGACACATTTATTTATTTATTTAGGACAGACGGACAGATAGACAGACAGGCAGACACACGGACACGACATGATATGATATGAAGCTAGCTAGCCTCCCCCAAATCCCATGGTATATGATATGGTAATTAAGTAACTACTTGGAACTAGTCCAAGTAACAATGACTTGGACACGGCCGACGGGGCCAGCAATGTATTGTGTGTCACTTCCACTGTCTTTGGGTGGGAAAGTTCCAGAGCCATCGGCAAAGGTGTCAATGGGAGATTTGGAGGCGGAATCATGCAGCTCAGCGCTGATGACGAGGCTGGTGTTGGTTGGGACTTGGAGTTCGGTTATGTCGAGTGGAATGGGATCATTTATCTTCACTGGCACTGCGATGTCCTTGTTCCTCTGGAACACCCCTTTCTTCTGCCCTCCATAATCAGCCTTCACCCATCCATAAACCTGAGCGGGATTATCGGGTGCATCCACAACTATGACCTGAAGAGTGGCCTTCACCGTACTTAGTGACATTTTTCCACTCAAATTTTGTTCAGAGGATTCTCTTCGCTTCTTTTTCACTGCTGTTTTTGGTTCTTAATTTGCACTCTGCAGTCTGATCTGATAGCCAACCCTCCTTTATATAGCCCATGCAAACCCATACGATTGATTCCACGTACCCAACAATATTCAAAACTACCATATCTTTTCCCTTGTATCTTATTCACACTCAACACGGTGTTTTGTCCGCGTATGCTTTCCTTGAACTATATTATTGTGCGTTTTTTTTTTTGCATCATTTGTTACAAAATTCTAATAGTCGTCGGAGTCGTCACTCTCATGATATCGCTAGTTTGGAAATAACAGTGGGAATGCTTTATATAATCGGATTTTTTAATAAATAGATGTGACAATGCAGTACAACACGTATATCTCTATTCTTAATTTTTGGGCTTCATAATGTTCATTTCTCAATATGGTCTGTCCTTCTTCCTTTATGTGTCATACGCATATATACTTTGCTTCATGTGCCTGTGAAACCATACCGTATAATTAAGGAAGTGTTTCTTGAAGCCTAGACCTTACACCATCCTGCTGTGGCTAGAGCACTGTCCATTACACTCCGTTTCCGATGATATATATGGTTTTGTAGGGTTGGAACCTCACGCCGCAAACTATATATATATCCCTTAGTTAGCCTGATTTTAGCGCCCATCTAATTGCATATCCTGACATATCATCCATATTTTGATCAATTAAAAAATAGGAATATGTCGTGAAACATATATATTGTTATTTTGGGCTTGATCATATTCCTTTACTGTTTTTCCGGTACGTATATTACTATTTTAAAGGTTATTCAAATACGAGTTAAAAATTTACTAATGTTCGCTTTTTTCCATAATTTGTTACATAAAAAAAAAAGAAGCTAAAACCATGTAGTAATCATCGCTAGTTTGAAAATAACAGTGGGAATGCTTGTATTCACATGCACACGATACTCGTTGAGTGTAATTAAATACAAACCCTTCCTCTGCCTCCCGATCATTCTTTTTTTTGTTCACTAACGATTATGATAGAGTCAGTACAGGTACAATGTACGCAGTGCAGGTACAATGTATGCGAGTTACAGAGAAATGCATGGGACACTAATATGAAAACATAAACATAACTTTTTTTTAATGGATCCCCATCCGGTCCAGAGCTTTGCCCCGACTTATCAGGATTCGAGTCGCGCACTTCAGTATGGTTGGTGAATCTCCCAACTCAAAAGCGCACTTAAGCCGAGCCAAATCGCATATCACTTAGATTATCCCAAGTTGATTACAAAATACAGCTCTAATTATTTGCAGAAACAGAAGACCATGTAACCAATGCAGGTTGGGTCAAGTAACCTGAAATTCCCCACCAATTTCGCAATGTCTCTGCATTAGAAACAACGTTGGTTGCAATTGGAGGGACTTTAGACCAGAGAACCTTAATCCAACCGGTGGCATGCACAAAGCTAGTGAGGGATCGACAGTGTAGTCACCAAGTGACTACACTGGATCTACTAAAAAATATAAGGTGATTTTCCTTAAAAGCGTTCCTTTCTTGCCTATTTTCTCTCTTATACATTATTTTTCTTTCGACTATCTTTTTATTTCTTCTCTAATCTTTAAAGATCACTAAATGTTCACTAGAATTTCTCCTTAATTTCTAATTTATATAAGACAATCAATTAAGTTTAGTGCCACTTTCCTCCAATTTTTATAGGTTTTAATTGTTTCCTTATCAGAATAACGCAAATCTTGCCATGATTTTCTTTTTATACCTATTTGGTCTATATTACTTTCATTCTATATGTATGTTAGACAATATATTTCATTGGATTGATAATGAACTAACTATTTATCATTTTCAAAATCAAATGAGAAATTTTTATATAACAAAATAAATCTTATACGCATATATACTTTCCTTACACCATCCTGCTGTGGCAGTAGCACTGTCCATTACACTCCGTTTGCGATCATAGGGTTTAATGCGCCCGGAACCTTTTTTTTTTTTTTTTGAAGCTAATCGAGTGATGTTATTAATAGGAGAATATCATATGTACAAGAAGCCATCTAGGGGATGGCATAGGAACAAAAGAAAAAGACAGGTACAATTAAGTAAACTTTCTAAGAACTCCCCTCCATGAATGAAGTGCATCAGCAGCTAGAAACGAGCAGCCTACACTGTAAGGAAACTCTGGCTGCAGTGATTTAATCCACCAGAAAGCTCTGACCAGTGAGACATCAAACAATTGGACATGATTTGATTCCACGTTAGTGAATACTAGATTATTTCTTGCCAACCAGATTGGTCCCATAATACGCCCGGAACCTCACGCAAACTATCCCGTAGACTCGTTCTTTAGCGCCCATCCAACTGTATACCTGACATATCATCCATATATGATCAATAAAAAACAAATAATAGATAGGAATATGTAGTACAACATATATAAAAAAAATAATAGATAGGAGTATGTAGTACAACATATATCCTGACATATCATCCATATTTTGATCAATTAAGAAACAAGAAAAAAGTAAAACATATATATTGTTATTTTGGGCTTGATCATTTTCCTTTTACTTTTTTTTCCGGTACGTATATTACTATTTTAAAGGTTATTCTAATACGAGTTAAAATTTAATTAATGTTCGTTTTTTTCCATCATTTTTATATATAAAAAAAGCTAAATTCTTGTAGTAATCATCGGAATCGTGACTCTCATTGCTAGTTTGAAAATAACAATGGGAATGCTTGTATTCACATGCACACGATTCACGTTGAGTGTTATTAAATACAAAACCTTCCTCTGCCTCCCGATCATTCTTTTTTTTCTTTTACTAACGATTATCACTACCAATTTCCAGCCCATTTTCCATCCAACATTTTCCATCCAAAACCTCCAGATGGAAATTTCCATCCAATTACCATCCATATGCCATTCAAACAAAACACCATTACTTTTCCATGAGATTTCCATCCAAAAATAAGGGTCCACCTGACAATATTTTTCCCATTTGATTTCCATCCAACCTAAAGTGGATGGATGCAAGAATCCATCCAATTTCCATCTAATTTGGAATAGGGTGGGAAAATTTTGGCCCCAACCCATCTTTCTTTTGGGTTTTTTCTCGCGCGCAAGTGAAATGCAAAAGGCGCGCTACGTTCCCTCCACTAACTTTGTTTTCAATTTTTTCGACAACGAATTTTGTTTTTATGTAAACTAGCATTTCTGATAAAGCTCTTTGATTGGAAAAAAGTGTTAGAGTAGTAAGCCCAAAACTAATCATGGGGCCTCAACCATCAGCTTAAGCTTTTTTGGTTGAGATGGTCACTTGACATGGTAGCGGATCTATAACTACCAAACGGTCGCGTGTTTGAATCCCCACGCCTCCCTCCTTGTTGAATTAAGGCCAGTGCAAGTTTCAAGCCCAAAGGGCTTTCACTTGAGGGAGGGTGCTAGAGTAGTAAGCCCAAAACCAATTATGTGGCCTCAACCATCAACTTAAGCTTTTGGTTAGGATGGTCACTTGACAAAAACAAAAAGAAAAATTTCGGAATGTGGTCTAGCTATGGAATATTTCCTTTTTAGAGTGAATGTTTTCAAAATGGCGTACACTAGAAACATTTGTTACCATTTTCTTATTGATTAATTAATAAATTGAAATCACCAAAAATTAAATAATTAATTATTGTCCATGATATAACTATACATATTACAAATGGGAAATGGTCACAAATTTATAAAATTATTCTTATTGAATATTTCTATGTAAATTTAAATTTTGCAACGTTGAACAAGGTTATTTGTCTTATACTCTAATTTTCCTATAATGTATTACATTAACTTCCTCATCAATTATATAACATTCCATCTTCCTTAACGACTAAAATTTTGATTTTAATCATTTTGAAACTTTATCTTCTTCATCATTAATTAAAAATAATATTTCAAAAGCTCAATTGAAATTTAAGAAATATTTCTATGTAAATTTATTTTTAAAACACTGGACAAAAATTTTTTTTGTCTTATACTCTAATTTGCTTATAAAGTATTACATTACGCTTCTCATCAATCATATTCTCAAAAAAAACCTTCTCATCAATCATTTAACATTTCATCTTCCTTAACTACTAAAATTTTGATTTGAATGATTTTAAAATTTTATCTTCTTCATCGTTAATTAAAAACAATATATCGTACACTTTACATCAATTTAAAGGCTCATTTGAAATTTAATAAATATTTCCATGTAAATTTACTTTTACAACACTGGACAAGGTTATTTATATTATACTCTAATTTGGTTATAATGTATTACATTAACTTTCTCATCAATCATATAACATCCATCTTTCTTAACTACTAAAATTTTGATTTTAATGATTTTAGAAATTTATTTTCTTCATCTTTAATTAAAAATAATATATCACACACTTTACCTCAATTTAAAGGCTCAGTTGAAATGAATGAATATTTCTATGTAAATTTTTTTTTTACAACACTGAACAAGGTTATTTATCTTATACACTAATTTCGTTATAACTTATTGCATTAACTTTATAATCAATCATATAACATTCCATCTTCCGTAACTACTAAATTTTTATTTTAATAATTTTTTAAAAAATTCCTTCTTCATTGTTAATTAAAAATAATGTATCATACATTTTACATCAATTTAAAGGCTCAGTTGAGATCGCACCATTTAACACCTTAAAACAATATATTGGGCATGAATTTTTTTTTATATAAACGATATTTCATTGATGGAATATGGAGTACAAAGGGAAAAGCCAGCAAAGAGTTGACTAGTACAAAGGGAATATATTGGGCATGCTTATAACTATAACTATATAAATTTCACTATATTTTTACTTCATTTGCAGAGATTTTGTTGTTAACTACCCAATTACGAAAATTTATGCCATATTAGAATTAGATTATTAAATTCCATTTTGTTTTCTTTTATTTTTTTAATCAATTAAATTATGTTACATTTTTATTAATTATTTCTTGTTCTTTTTTTCTATCAATAATTCAATAAGACCGCAATAATATAAAAATTTGTAACTTTGTCACTCTACAACTCCATCTATTATAAATTTTGAAATAAGTAGTTTCTTTTAGTAGAGTATCAATTTGACCATCTAAGCTTGTAGTTCATTGACACTCTTTATGTCAAAAGCACAAAAGGGGTGAGATCTCGGGCTTGAGTCTCACTCTCCAATGTCAAAAAAAAAAAAAAAATTGACCACATTCAGTCTTAAAAAGATTTGTTTTTTTAATCCTATTTCTAATATTTATTATTATTAATAAAATTCTAAATCTAAACAATCGAGCTCTACTAAATAACAAATTTCGCATGTTTACTTCTTTTCTAATTATCCTTCAGCCTCTCCTCTAGGGATTTAAAATCATCTTTTTATCCATTAGTCATTTCACTTAGTACTCCTCCTTGAGGAAATTAATCATAATCTTTCCATCTTCATGATATAACTATAAATGTTTCTACCCACTTGGACCACTAGTTTTATTGTAAAGAATTGTATCTCATGTTTTCATAAGCATAAATTTTATGCGACCTAAATGAGACAGATTCAAAAAAACCCAACAACAAATTGAATAGGGAAAAAGTCATTTAATTTTTTGATAAGGGAGAAAGTTATTTTATGTTTGAATTTCCATGTGATTTATTTCTAAAACGGATTTAATGTGAGATTTCAATGACTGAATTACTATTTGGAAAAAATTTTTGAAATAAATTTATGAGGGTAATTGCTACACGAGTTGTTCTGTCGTTTTGATTTAAACAGCGAGGTTTTGGTTTGGTTTGCCAATGAAACGACATTAGGAGCTGTATTTTTAGCTAGGATGAGTTGAAGGATTATCACTTCCCGTAGATTTCACGGGCTTGTATATTAATTAATTTTTATTAAATTATTGAATATATTAACAATTATTTCTAGGCATTTTCTATCTTATATACTCAAATAAATTGGAAAAAAATATACATTTTTCTCCAAAAAAAATATCAAAAAATAGAAAAAAGGAACTAAAAGAATTAAATAATAAAAAAAATAACAGAGAGTAATTTTTTAAAAAAATAGGAAAGAAAATAAAAAATTATTATTATGCAGTAAACAAAAAATATAATATAAATCTGGAAAATAAAATATCAAAGCTAATACTATGTAAAAAAAAACCGAAAAAGACAAAAAAGGTAAGAAAGACAAAAAAAAAACTAAATAAAATAATTAATATTTAAAACATACCTTTGCATGGATTAATATCATATCCAGATTAATAAGGAGAATTTGTAAAAAAATCCAAAGCATTAATATTCATTTTCCAACAAAAAAAGATTAAAATATATTTAAGAAATTAACATACATAATTGTATTTGATAGAAAGTATAGAAAAAAACATAATGCTTAATTTAGAGAAACAAAATAACTGTTAATACTATAATAATTTTCGTACCTACTGCAAGTACAAAAAAAATAGAGAAGGAATAAGGGAGGATGAATGGTATAGAAATAGTATCACACATAGATACAGTGACAAAAATCAAACAAAACAAAAGAGGAATAAGAGAGGAAGAATAATATAAAAACTGGGGAGGGATAAGAGAGGATGAATGAAATAGTATCACAGATACAGTGACACAAAGTAAGCTGCATCACAGTGTCTACACCAGTATTTATATTAGTTCTGTGAGAATAAATAAAAATCAAATAAAGAAAAAAATGATAACAAAAATCTTATCAGAAAATAGCAGTTTAATTCTTATCAGTTTAATAGAAAGAAGAAAAAAGCCTATAATTCCGTTATGTTCAAAAAAAAAGAAAAAAAAAGAAGTATATGTTGTATATTATAAAATAAAAAAATTTACTATGTTTGTTAGCCTATTTTTATTTTCTGATTTGACTTTGTTCTTTTACCTGTAAACTTCTATTACGGTCCACCTTAAGAAAAATCTTATCAGTTTTAGTGATAATAATTTAATAGCTTATCTGATAAGACTATAATTCTTATCATGATTGTTTTTTTAAAAGGATAATATGAAGCTTTTCCAATCAAATAAATAACTTTATTAGTTTTTATGATAAGCATATAGTTATTATTAGTATTGTGTTTTGGTTTATCACCTTTACTGATAAGAGTATAATTATTATCAAGATTATTTTTTTGAAAGGATAATATAAATAAAAATCAAACACTGCGTGTGAGTTTTTTTGAACAATTTAGCTGTGACTGAAATTCTTTTTAAAAGAGTATAATTAAAATCAGGTTACTCTGGATAATTATGTTTGTCATTATGGCCAACAAAACTACACGTCCACTTGGCAATAAAAGAAGACCCTAGAGCCTCCACATGGCAATAAAGCAAGACTCTAAAAATCCTATGTGTCAAAACCTAATGAGGGATACAGCTTTAAATATATATAATAGATTCCCTTTCACAAAATAGGGTTAACGCTCCTGGCCTCCCATAAAACCTACTATACCCCCACTATTTCATTCATTTTCTTTCTTTCTTCTCTCTTTCCGCTGTCTCCTTCTCTCTGCCAGCCTCTTCACTTCTTCTTCTTCTTCTTCTTTTCTTCTTCTACATCTACTTCGTTCCCTTCACCACACACACAGACACAAAACAAGCCGTCGCTGCTCTTGGATTTCTCTCCTTCCTCCCTTCTTCCTTCTCCTGCTTTCTTTCCTCCAATCGAGTCCATAGAGCTGGAAATCATCTCTGTTTCGCGAAAGGAAACAACCGAGGCTCGGGTTTGGGTCCAAGCCATGCTGGGTTGTCCTACCTTAGTAGCGATTTGACTTCTGGGCGAGGTGTCGAGGTTGTCTCAAGCGCGACCCAGGAGTTATTGACGGCAGCGACGAAACTGGGGGTAACAATCTCGGTCGATTTTAGTTGGACTTAACACTTTCCCTCTCAGATCCGTGTTTGCTGTGTTGAATTCTGGTTGTTGTGTGTTCTATTGTGGGTTTTGTTGTATATTTTGAAGGCTTGGTGGAATCGGAGCTCAGATCCCGGCGAGGCAGTGAGCTCTTGGTTATTCGGGATAGAGGGGTCAAATTGTGTTTTGCTAGTAGCCTTCGTTAAATTGTACTTATCCATTGTATTCTCTTTGTTTATATTCCATCTTGATGTTATAAATGAAAGAAATTAAAGGAATAAGATGATGGGCAGAGATGAAGGAATAGAGGTGGAGGAGCATCGGTTTACTGCACCAGTTTTTATTCATCACTTTCTTCTCATGAGTTACATAATTTATATAGAAGTAATAAGAGGTAGATGGTAGGTGTTACAGAAAATGACATCCACAAAACGTGTTTTATAACACTCCCCCTTGGATGTCATTGTGTATTGGGTAGAATACGCTTGGGGAGTACTGCCTCATTAAAAACCTTACCAAGAAAAACCCAGTGGGATAAAAACTTGGTGAAGGAAAAAAGAGTGTAGTGCGTATTCTACTCCCCCTCATTTTGGCCTCTCTAGATTTCTTGATGTCGTTGCATGCCAATCGTTCTTGTCAACTTTCGATGACATTTGGTGACAGATGCCATGTCAGTTCACTTTTGATACAGCACTACTTTAATTGGACAGCGTTGGCAGCATTATCTTCATAACTTGTTGTTGGAGCACCTTCCTTGCCATCTTGCTTTTGTAGTCCCGATGATATAGCAATATCATGTGTAAAGTCATAGCAGATGTCCGTCTGTGCTTTTGTGGATCAAATAGAGGACCTGCATCTGCAAAGACCAACTATATTCTCTTCGGGTTTGCAAGGTTAACATAATACCACATCTGTTATACCCCGAAGATAAGAGCAAAGTTATATCTCACCAATAGGCTTAAGTCAAAAGCTTCAGGCTTGATGTTACTAGCAATATAGATTGCACTTTGATAGGGTACTGTTGGACCAATCTAATTACTTTAATGAGAATTTTCATCTCAAATCCTTTCTTGAAACATAGCTTTTGGAGACTTCTTCAGGAATTCCAATTTAAACACAAAAATTCATATAGTTATGAATTATCAACATTAGTAATAATAAATTCATGCATACTCAAAATGGTTTAAATCATGTAAAGATCAATTCAGCTTAATATATTCGTATGTTCCCGGGGATTAGTTGCTTCAAGCAACTTGAACCCTTCAGGGATTCTCATGCATATGTCATGACTTATGGATCCTTAAAAATAGGCTGTAATAGCATCCACTAGATGCATTTCTAATTCTATTCATATATAATGCCAGACTTATCAAAAAATATTGCATCCACCACAGAGGAGTTTATCTCCTCATAATTAAATACCAGGTCATTTTGGTACAACCTTGTGCTACAAAAACCGTGCTTTATTGCACAAATACCCATTTATGATCGACTGGTTTTACACCACTATTGTGCGGACTACAGGTCCGAAAAATTTCTCGCTTCACATGCGAGTCTAACACAGCCTTAATTATATTTCTTTATTTTTTGGCCAATCATTCTGTGCCTACATTCATCAATAGATGTAGGTTCATAATCCTCATTTTATTTAGCACTATATTATAAATAAAAACAAGTATTCCGTCGATGGTTATTTCACGTCGGTTCCATCACATTCCTGACACTATAATTGAGATTTCATCATACTCATTTATTTCAGGTAACTGAGTTACTTTTGGAACTTTATCAATTGTGTCAGAAAAACCTCTTCTGGAGGATATTTAATATGAACCTCTACTGGAGGCCATTTTTTTCTAAATGGGGCCATCTTATCTCTTTTGCTCCATTCTCTCTATCGAGAATTTTGTTTTCTTTTGGAACCGAGTATATTCTACGCTTCTTCCATACTTTAGATTCATTTGCATACTATACTTGTTCTTCTGGAACATTAATTTGAAATAGGAGCATTAGCAGCTGGTATACAATATTTGGTCACTTTATGTGTCTGGCAATTGCATATCAATTTCCTACAAATGAATCATCTTTTGAACTTCAGGTTCACACTAATTTGTTTGATGATCAACAATCATATATTGATAATGCATTTCAACAATATCTTGATCCAGCTGCTTATTTCCTCCCCCATATGTTGGGTAAACTTTTGCATTAAATTAATAACCAACATACCCGACATACTCAATATATATTTCCAATTTTCTTTGAGGACCCACATTACTATGCTGTGGTGGAGCATTAGGTACATATACTGTACAATCAACGGTCCAAAGATGGGTTTGTGACCATGAACAAATAAAATGGGGAGATTTTATGATAACTTGTTGGTTTGATGAACACAAGTGATGATGCAAGTAAAATATCATTTTCTCAAACAGTAATATTTCATTAACAATGGTCCTGCAATCAATTGGAGATATTCACCCAGATCTGTTTGGGTTTATTGCCAATGATATACATTATTCATTGAAGAAATATACCAGTATTATCTAAACATATAGTCTTATAACATAATTAGGGATGTGTACCCGCAAGTGGCTTAATCATTAAAATAAGTGCGCACAATGCCAACTTGCGTCTAACAAGCACACAATAGACCATCGAGTCGATGCATCATAAAAATTACCTAGATGGTCAACACGGCGGATTCATCAGTCTGCGTACATGTCCCTGAATTATTCCCAAATTCACTGGTGATTCTAGGCCAACCTCATCTTAGGAAGGCCGAACAATTAATTTTCGCAGCAAACAAACTCATGGAAATTCATTAATTGTAAAAACTTTCGGTTTTTCAATGAATAACCAAATAAATTTCGTGCATCATTATTGATCCAGGATGGCCCATCCGGTCATGCCAAACGATAAATCCATGAACCAACTTCAAGTTGGTGCCAGCTTCAGGCTACGCAAGCTGTGTATTTAAAAACTTAAAATTGCTAGCTCTAGGCTAGTGCATTCCAGCTTCTGGCTGGATATGTTAAGTTTCAATTACTCAACTGCTAGCTTCAGGCTTGCTATATAAGTGCCAATTTTAGGCTTATTTCTACCACTCATGTCGAAAAAGATCAGAATTATTGAGCAATAATTAATGTAGTGGCAAACATTTCCAAAAGCAAATCCTCGAGGATTTGAAAGCTTTGGAATTTTCTGAAAAATAATGCAAATTACCGAAAAATCTTCTGGATCTTTTCGGAGATAGAAAGAGGGTCCATATATGAAAACTGACACCTAGCTGTCTAAGCTCAGTCTATAAGAAGGGGGGAGAAATGTGATGGAAACATACAGAGAATCATCAACAAGATAAAACATGCCTTCCTCCGTTACTGTTTTCTTTGTTGAGGGTGCCTCTCTAGGAAGGAGGAATAGACTGGCCTATAGCATGGTGAACGAGCAGCAGGAGAAATTACCGAGTGAACTCGCAAGAATCCCTCGTTTAGTTTTTGTTGATGAACTTTATTGATCTAGGTTCTTCGTAACTCCTATGGAAGAGACTTTCTTCCTAGAGGACCAAAGCAATCTAAGGGCTTCCTTTTATGGCTCAGCTAACTCTATTATGTTTTTCATATCTGATAGAATGCAGGAATTCCAGCTAGAGCATACTTGACAAACATTAAATCGAAGCAGTTATTATCAGGTTTTCATGATGGCTCGAAGTGTGCCAAGGGTGTCTGGGTTACCACCTACATGGCCTAAGGTACGACTTCTACTATGGAATTGTAGGGGTGTAGCTAGAAGGTTCCAAGATTTTGTGCGTACCTTAAGGGATCTGAAGAATCAGTACAAACCTAACATGGTATTGATTACTGAGACCTTGTGGCAAGCTGAAGAGAACCATGGGGTAATTCTACTCTGTTTTCCTCCAACAAATCGGTATGAGATACCTGGAGAAAATAACATGGGTGGTATGTGGTTCTCCTGGAATGACAGTGTTAGGGTCAATGTTAACAGTGAGGCTCAGAGTTTTAGAGTTAATATTGTACCCAACAGATAAATAATTATTTCAACTTTATGTGTGAGAACAATTCCTCTATGTGAATGTTCTCCAGTTATGGATCCATTATGCAATAATAATATGCATGCGTTCCCTATGCCATTATAACCTCATCCAGGGCCATAGGCACAATTAATTATACTGTGTTATTCGCTTCAGGGAATAGAGCAGAGTCAATCCAATGGGATCCATAATAATCGCTTTTATTATTGTAAACGGGAGTGTCTGTATTCTTCAAGAGTATTTGCTCTTCCGGAGCGTAAATATATGATCTTCTAGATCATAGTAAAGCATGCATTCTTCATGAACGTATTCAATCTTATGCTCTTCTAGAGCGTGTTAATTTCTTTCTCATTTCGAGATTTGTACTATCACATGTTATGTGAAATAGTTGACATCCAACACATATAACTCTCCCCCTTTGGATGTCAATTTGCATTATCTTCAAAACTAATGCCTGAGCCATTATTCTAGAAACAATTATAAAATACTGTAAAGGAAATAAAATTAAGTAAAATTGAACATAAAATTAAATAATCCAATGTATATTGCCTTGCACCTTCAGGGTAAACAAGAACAGTATCCATCTTCGTGATGGTCGTACAATATCCACCATTTGGTGGTCATACAACTTCCACCTTTTGGTGGTCATATCTTTTTTTCAATTTTCCTCAAAGATCTGCGGGATCTTTTGTCAGTAAGACTTCCAGTCTCTGCTTTATTTTCCTTTTACTGTGTCTTTAAGACGATTTTGCATTTAAATGAATTCAATGCCCATAACAAATTTCTTCCAGGAATTTTAAAAGTGCTTCCAATATTTGTAATATTAACATAATTCCAAGAATAAATAAAAGACTTAAATAAAATAAATAAACATGGGCCTTTTATTAATTAGCCCAATAAAATTAAATAAACGAAAATTAAATGCAATGGGCCTTTGTACGAGCCCAATCAAAACGTAAATTAAAACAAAAAAATAAATATAATGGGTTTTTTCATAGCCCAATAAATAACTGAAAAATTAAATGTGACGGGCCTTGTACAAACCCAAATAAAACATAAATGAAATTAAAGCAAGAAATTAAATGCAATGGGCCTTTTTAATAGCCCAATCATAATTTAAATAAAAAAACATAAAATATGCTTACTCGATAAATCTCTCAGCAATAATATATAATATATCATACTTATACCCGGTTATTATTTCGGTATATATGTTGATATAATAATTATTTTTTTTCTCTTTCCTTTTTTTTCTTATTTTTCCTTTTTCTCCTATTTTCTCTTTTTCTCCCCTTTCTCTTTTTTTCTTTTCCTTTTTTTTCTTTCTCTCCTTTTCTTTTTTTTTCTTTTCCTTTTCTTTTCTCTCTATTCCCTTCTTTTCTGTTCCCCTCCTTTTTTTTCTCTCCTTTTCTTTCTCGTGAACAGTATAAATTTACTGTTTTTTTTAATTCCAGACAGGGCTTGAACAAGACCAGCCTAAACCAAAAACTTGCATCACGATATGATTTCCATCCGTTTCCCATTTGTCTACCATGGAATTATTATAAGGTTTCCATCCGTTTTCCATTAAGGTGGTGAATGTTTCCATCTCTTTTCCATCCAACGTTTTGGATGGAATTTTCCATCCACTTTCCATCCAATGTTAAATTTCCATGAGGGTTTTTTCCATTTACCACCTTGGATGGAAGTTAGATGGAAATTGGTGATTTCCATCCACTCTCCATCTAATCCACTGATGGAAATTTGGCTGGAAATTAGTAGTGTATGATACAGTCAGTATAGGTACAATGTACGTGCAGGTACAATGTATGCGAGTTACAGAGAAATTCATGGGACACTAATACGAAAATATAACTTTATTTTTATGGATTCCCATCCGGTCCGGAGCTTTGCGCCGACTAATCCGGATCAGACTCGCGTCGCGCACATGAGTATGGTTGGTGAATCTCCCAACGAGAATTTTCTGCATACACAAAGACGCGAACTCAAAGCCGTGCTTAAGCGGAGCCAAATCGCTTATCACTTGGACCAATCCCACGTTGATTACAAAATACAACTCTAACTATTTACAGAAGAGCATGTAACCAATGTAGGTTGGGTCAAGTAACCTGAAATTCCCCACCAATTTCGCAGTGTCTCTGCATTAGAAACAACTTTGGTTGCAATGGGAGGGACTTTAGACTAGAGAACCTTAATCCAACCGGTGGCATGCACAAGGCTAGTGAGGAATCCATGGTGTAGTCACTGTAGGCAAGTGAGTACACTAGATCTACTAAAAAAATATAAGGTGATTTTCCTTAAAAGCTTTCCTTTCTTTGCTTTTTTCTCTCTTATACATTATTTTTCTTTCCATTATCTTTTTATTTCTTCTCTAATCTTTAGAGAACACTAAATGTTCACTAGATTTTCTCCTTAATTTCTAATTTATATAAGACAATCAATTAAGTTTAGTGCCTCTTTCCTCCAATTTTTGTATCTTTTAATTGTTTCCTTTTCAGAATAACGTATATTTTGCCATAATTTTCTTTTTATACCTATTTGGTCTATATTTCTTTCATTCTATATGTTATAGACAATATATTTCATTGGATTGATAATGAACTAATTATTTATAATGAACTAACTATTCATCGGAGTCGTCACTCTCATATCGCTTGTGTTTGAAAATAAAAATGGGAATGTTTTATATAACCGAATTTTTAAATGAATAGTAGATATGACTATGTAGTACAACACATACTATATCTCTATTCTTTTGCTGGGCTTCAAAATGTTCATTTCTCAATATGATCTGTCCTTTAATTCTTCCTTTATGTGTCATACGCATATATACTTTGCTTCATGTGCCTGTGAATTGTGAAACCATACCGTAAGGAAGTGTACCTTAATATATACTTTCCTTTATGTGTCATACGCATATATACTTTCCTTACACCATCCTGCTGTGGCAGTGGCACTGTCCATTACACTCCGTTTGCGATCATAGGGTTTAATACGCCCGGAACCTCACGCAAACTATCCCGTAGACTCGTTCTTTAGCGCCCATCCAATTGCATATCCCACATATCATCCATATATATGATCAATAAAAAAAGACAGAAAAAAGAAAGGAACACGTAGTACAAGATATATATTTTTTTGGGCTTGATCATATTCTTTTAATACGGAAATTAGGTTATCCAAATTCGAGTTAACACTTTTTGAATATTAATGTGCGTTTTTTCCATAATTTGTTATGAAAAAAGCCAAAAACTTGCAGTAATCATCGTAATCGTGACTCTCATCGCTTGTTTGAAAATAACAATGGGAATGCTTGTATCCACTTCCACACCATACTCGTTGAATATAATTAAATGCAAAACCTTCCTCTTCCTCCCGATCATTTTTTTTTTATACTAACGATTATGATAGATTCAGTACAGGTACAATGTACGCGAGTTACTGAGAATTGCATGGGACACTGATACGAAAATATAACTCTTTGTTTATATATATATAAACGGTGATGCTTTATTAAGATATAGAAGAGTTACAATCTGTACATAGTAATTCCACGAGGAGCAGAGAAAAGAAACAGAATGGTTACAGTAAAAATTGAATATAACACTTTTTTATGTGTTCCTCCGGTTTGGGATTTTGTCCCAAATAATTCGGTTCAGATTCACGTCGCGCACTTGGGTATGGTGGGTGAGTCTCCCAATGAGAAATTTCTGCATACATAAAGACTCAAACCCAAGCCTCGCTTAAGCGGAACCAAATTTCTTCCCCAATGGTTATTGTTGTCGGGATCTGCATCCTCAAGCAGTGCTTGGCTGACGGTGGGTTTAGCTGCACTTTGGTCCCTTTGGTTGACTCGTAATGCAGTAGTGTTTCGTGAACAGACCCTGCCTCCAGTTCACCGGGTCTTTGATACCATAGTCGGTAGGGCTTCTTGGTGGTTTCAGCAGGCCAATTCCTCCTTTCCATACAGTGCAGGGGCAGTGATGGCCAGCTCAGCCACGATGCAACACTGGCGATGTCCTAAACGGGTCGTTCTACGCTATTTTTAGCACTTTGCAACACCATGTTTTGTAATGCCAACAGCGTGTTGTTCTCACGTTTGTATGGGCGTCTAACTTTACCTGTAATTTACCACAATCTATTTTAATACAAGCAACACGATTAGCATAAAAAAAAAAGCGGAACGAAATCGCTTGAAATCGCTTATCACTTGGAGCATGGGAAGATTTTAATGACTTGTACAGTAAACTAAGTCAAAAAAGTACATCTAGTAAGTCATGTAATAAATTTTAAAATTAGTAAAACTGGACAGGTGATCAGACCAATTTGGACATGATTCATTGCTTCTAAGACTTAATCATGGTTAAATTGGGGTCAAGTAGTCTGTGCAATAATCTAAATGGGACCCAATATATATCAGAATTAATTAACCCAATTTGACAGGACCCAGGAACTTGTGTGAACAAATATCCTAATTCCTGGTTAGATTGTGCACAATGGGTTTGTGTTGGACAACTGTTCGGCTATATAACTAAGTTGAATACTTAATTATGGGTTTGTATATTTTTTTGTTTGGACTTGATCAATACTTATCCATACGGAATAGTGGTGACAGATCGATACGAATCCTATTGATGGTAGACCATATAGAATTACTTGGTGAGCAAGCTATTATAAATAAAATGTAAAGGGAGTAATACTCGTAACTGTAGTTGCAGATTGTTCATCCGGGCTGGTCAAATTGTAAACAAACTTAGTTTATGTGTACTCCGGTACGTGCATTCATGACATTTGTCAGGACATATTAGGATTGATAAATAGATAAAAAAAGGGGCATTTTGTCTTATTCGGATGTGAATCTTTTCACATTTAGCTGAATAAGTAATGTCAAATGTCAAGCAGGGCAATGTGTACTGTATCTTTCCAATTTCATCGGATGTCGACGAAGCAACAGATATGAACATCCTACAACAAACGTTGTCCAGATGGATGGTGAAAAACCACCCACACTCTTGCCGTTTCTCCCAAACGCCAGGGAATAGAAGACCAAGACATTAATTTATTTCGAGGGAAATTGAATAATACATATTATTCATTATCAGATGTGAACATTAGCTCATGTGAATGGTGACATTGATCATGGCACTGTCCTATCTTGCAATAAATACATTGCCACTTTCCAGGAAAATGAAGAAATTGAGAATATATAATATATAAAATATTGTTTTGTTATCAGAGACTTAGAATTTGGTTGACCCAAAAAATAAAGAAATTGACACCTCTCAACCATCTCACTTCGGTAAGTTCACGCGGGTTATCATATGTCCATATTATAAATATTTTTTTATATTAAACAAATAAATATATAATGAAATAAATATGATATAAAAACTCAAATATTGAGCATATGCTTTCTCCCCACACTTTTAAATTAAAATCCTATTTTAAATTGATAGAAAAAAATCTTAAAAACTTTATCTCATATTCTAATGAATAACAATATAACTAAATAATGTAAAAGTTAACTATTTATTTTTACTCCACAAAGATGATCTGTATTATAATAAAAAAAGAACATATACATACCAATATATAACATATTTTTTTTTGCTTTCTTGCTTGATAAATAGGTAGTAATATCGCATCTTGCAGCAATTATATACCTATTGACAAACACAATTGAATGCTTTGGTATATTTTTAATACTTCTCACCACTTGTTCTAATTCTGTTATTGTAAAAAATTATAATCCTAACAGGTCCTTTACTACTTGTACTGTGTGTCGCGTATAACACTCAAAAGTTAAAAATTTTATACACCATTCCCTCCTATAATTTGGCACGAAAATTTTTCGTCAGTAAGTATTCTTATGAAGACAACATGAATCAGCGTAGCCTTGCATATTCATTTATTATTATTTTATGCTAGCATATTTTTATATCAGATCTATCATTACCATTAGTAATATTTTTTCGATTTCAGATAGAGAATGGTAAATTCATGTGGTACCGATGGAGGAATAACAATTGTTGGTTGCAAAACGAGCTGCAAGTGTACAGCGCGCTGTAGTAAACAAGGTCGAATCACAGGGACTGCGAACTCTGTCCTTAAAGCTTTCGATTGATTAGACTGCAAACAACAAATAAATAAGGATATCGATTTGATGAGAGTAATAGGTAGGGAAAATAAAGTAAATAGCAGAAAGTAAATAAGCAGCGTGTACTGGTGAAAAGATGCAGTAATAAAAAAACCTAGGTTGTCCGGGGTTCACTACAGCGTGTGCTGTCTAAGTAATAAAACTACGGTTTGCTAACTTATCCGTCTTTCCTGTAGGGCTACCTAGCCTATATTTTCTACAATCAGCTGTTCACTGACATAGCAAAACTACCCTATTCCCGAACAACCTGCTGTTCGCCAGTGTTGCCTGTCCTAGGGTGCAGTAGGCGCTGTACTAGGTGCTGAATCCTCAACTACCCTAAAAGTCTCTTTCGACAACAGTTAAGGCAGGGGTTATGTATGGAATGGTCAGATCTCCTAGCTTCTCCTGTTCAGTTCATCGCTAAGTCGTCTAAAGGCACATAAGGGTGATCAGGCCGCATGCGCTGTTAAGTCCTCCATTCACAAACAAGGTGATAACGAATAATAAAAGCCAAAACGAAAATTATTACTTAAACATAACTTTAGCTACATCCCATAAACCTAGATAAGAAATTTACTTAATCCACTATCTCGATGCCTTCCTTATCCACTATCTCCAGGTCGAATTCTTGGAGGAGGAGAATTCATTGGATAAGTCGAGGCTTGGCCTCCTTCTTGGTCAATAGGTTTCTCAGAGCTGCATGATCAGTGTGGAAAATCACTTTTGACCCAAGAAGGTAGGATCGAAATTTGTCAATGGCAAACACCACTGCCAGCAAATCCTTTTCCGTGGTGGCGTAGTTAAGCTGGGCATCATCTAGGGTACCAATGGCATAATAGATGGTGTGCAACTTGCCATCTTTTATCTGTCCCAGTATAGCGCCCACTGCGTGATCGCTAGCATCAATCATGATCTCAAACGGCAGCGTCCAGTCAGGGGGCTGTATGATAGGTGCAGTCACCAGTGCCTGCTTTAACCTGCAGAAAGTATCTACACAGGACTGATCAAATACAAAGTCGACATCTTTATTAGGGAGGTTCGTCAAAGGCTTTGCATTCTTTGAGAAATCCTTAATAAAGCGTCGATAAAAACTAGCATGCCCAAGGAAACTACGAACAGCGCGCACTGTCGTGGGTAGAGGTAGTTTTTCTGTAACTTCAATTTTTGCTTTATCAACCTCTATTCCACGAGCTGAGACTAAATGTCCCAGTACAATGCCCTCTCTTACCATAAAATGACACTTCTCCCAGTTTAGAACTAACTGCATTTTTTTATAGTGCTGCAGCACCTTGGTTAGATTTCTCAAACAATCATCAAATGAAATACCATACACAGAAAAGTCATCCATAAAAAATTCCATGATGTGTTCAATAAAATCAGAAAATATACTCATCATGCAACGCTGAAAAGTAGCAGGCGCATTACACAAACCAAACGGCATGCGCCCGTAGGGGCAGGTGAAGGTGGTCTTCTCTTGATCATTTTGATGGATGTGGATTTGAAAGAAACCTGAGTATCCATCCAAATAACAGAAGTGGGTGTGCTTGGCCAATCGTTCCAGCATTTGATCGATGAGAGGGAGGGGGAAGTGGTCTTTACGGGTGGCGCTGTTGAGCTTACGGTAGTCAATACACATGGGCCAGCCCGTCACTGTCCGGGTAGGAATCAATACTTTATTTTCATATCGTACCATTATCATTCCCCCCCCCCCCCTTTTTTGGACACGACGTGCACAGGACTTACCCAAGTGCTGTCCGAGATTGGGAATATGATGCCAGCGTCAAGAAGTTTTAGGACTTCCTTCTTGACCACCTCCTTCATGTTCTCGTTCAGCCTCCTCTGGTGCTCCACTGAGGGTTTGCAACCTTTCTCCAGTGTCATATGGTGCGTACAAAGGGAGGGTTTTATCCCCTTAATGTCGTCAATGGTATATCCAATAGCAGCGCGATGCTGCTTGAGCACCGCCAACAAATCACGTGTCTCCTCTGCAAAAAGGTTTGCACTAACAATAACAGGGTATGTAAAATTCGAACCAAGAAAATCATACCTGAGGTGAGGTGGAAGAGGGTTTCATTTCCACCTTTGGTGTAGTGGACTGAGGAATAGTGTATGCTGTATCCTTGACAGTGTCGCGCTGGAGCACTTCGAACACCTGCTGCGAGGGATGTATAATCGAGGAGGTGGACAATAGGTGAGCTACACCTTCCACAGCAGGGTCTTCATTCTCTGGAGTCGCATTATTGGCCAGACAAGCCAATAATGCATCAGCAGTGTTAACAGTAGGTGCTGCTTCAGCCACTATCTCATCCAAATCATCATCTAAGATCCGAACCATCTAGCAAGAATTGTTGGGGACTTCAAACTTCATAGCCTTTTGCACATTAAACTCCATTGTTTCTTCCCCAACTCTAAGGGTCACACTTCCACCTCTTACATCAAGCAGCACGCCCGCTGTGGCTAGGAAAGTACTTCCCAGGATGATTGGAGTTTGGTTATCAAGCCTCATGTCCATGATGACAAAGTCACTGGGAATGTAGAACTTTCCCACTTTCACAGGAGCATCTTCTAGGACGCTGACAGGGTACTTAATGGATCGGTCAGCACGCTGCAGCACTGTGCCTGTAGGCTTGATTTCCCCAAAGTTCAACTGTTGTGCTGCTATCAAAGGCATCAAACTCACACTAGCCCCTAAGTCACAGAGAGCTCTGTTAAAATTCTGAGTACCAGTCTCACAAGGTATAGAGATACTTCCTGGATCACTAAGCTTGGGCGTGTGAATCTGGTGTTGCAGCACAGCACTGCAGTTCGCTGGTAGCGCCACTGTTTGCTTCTCCACAGTACGCTTTTTGGTTAGGATCTCCTTTAGGAATTTGGCATGTGTTGGCATCTGATCCAGTACGGTGGTCAAGGGGATTTCCAACCGAAGGCCGGTGAGCATATCCACAAACTTCCTATACAGATCATCGAGTTTGGATTTTCTGTAGACTTGTGGATAAGGCAGCGGGGGCTGATAGGGTATTAGCAGTGGTTTCTTTTTAGGTGCGGCATCAGGCAGCGTCACTGGTTCGGACGCTGTCTGTTGTTGCTCCTCAGATTTGGGTACTGCCACCTTTGTTGTCTTGGAACTAGGATCAGGAAGCTCCTGTCCCCTCGCCGCTACTGTTGTTGTCCTTGATGCTGGAACCTTGTATTTTGGTTTTGGTGCCACCCTTGATTGTACCCCTGATTGTAGTTATTGTAAGGTGGATTAGGGCAACAGTCGATGAAATTGGCCTCTTCAGAAGTGTTCTTCGGACACTCATGGAACGGATGAGGGCCACCGCAAACTTCACAAGCTTTAGCTGAAGCTGCGGGCTTAACCTGTGCCACTGGCTACACCATGCTGGCTGTAAAGTCTTTAAAGTGCTTGGTGAGGGCTGCAATCTGGGCTTGCAGGCTGGTGGTTTTGTCGACTTGGTGCACTCCCCTGGTACCGCATTGTGGTTCGTCATTTTCAAGGTTCTGCATAATCCTTTGGACATCTTCATACAGTGCTTGTTTGAAATCCCCTCCAGCAGCAGCGTTGAGGGTAGGCCTATACTCAGGAGACATGGCTTGATAGAAGATTCCCAGCAGCGCTGGTGGGTACACCATGTGGGTAGGGCAGCGTTGGTTCAAATCCTGAAATCTCTCCCATGCTTCCGCCATTGTTTCGTCATAATTTTGCTTGAAGCTGCAGATTTTGGAGCGAAGCTCATCCATCTTGGCGTCGGGAAAATACTTTTTCAAGAAAGCTTCCTCCATTTATGCCCAGGTAGTGATGTTGCTTGCTGGCAGTGCCTTGAGCCAACATTTAGCTCCATCCCGGAGGGAGAATTTGAACAAATGCAACTTCATGGCATCATCAGGGCATCCATGAATTCTGGTGGTATCACATAAATCCAAAAACTCCTTCAGGTGGTATCACATAAATCCAAACTTCTGCTTCAACACCATTTGAACAAGATTGGTCTTTAGTTCATAGGGATCATCAATAGCCAAGAGTGTTATGGGTCTAGGATGAATGATTTGGCGGGGCGTCAAGAGCTGATTCATAGGCATATTCAGAATATTGGCGAAGGGATCAACGAATTGGCCCTCAGCAGCGTGCGCTGGAATACGTTGTTGGCTTGCAGGATGCTGGTCCTCAGGTCTGTCATCATCAGCCCCCTTAGGGTCGATAGGGATGCCATTGTCATTGATAACCCTGTCGCCTTGGTGGAGAGGCGGATTCTAATTATTCATTGTCGCAGATGTTTCTTGCTCGCTTGTTTTCTGCTTCTTTGTTTGCTTGCGGTTCTTTCTAGCAGTGCCTTCGATGTCAGGATGTATACAAGCTCGGGGTATTTGCTCCTTGTTTACATACACTACTAGAGATGCTACAGCGTGCGTTGTCAGTAACCTGCCACAAGAAAACAGAGAGATCAGTAAACAAACAAAGCCTAATCAATTAAAGACGCTAAGTAGTGTTATTTAGCACACTCCCCGGCAACAGCGCCAAAAACATGTTCGTTGCAAAACCAGCTGCAAGTGTACAGCGCGCTGTAGTAAACAAGGTCGAATCACAGGGACTGCGAAACAACACTATGCTTAGAGTTTTTGATTGATTAGACTGCAAACAACAAATAAATAAAGATATCGATTTGATGGCAGTAATAGGCAGAGAAAATAATGTAAATAGCAGAAAGTAAATAAGCAGCGTGTACTTGTGAAAAGATGCAGTAATAATGGAACCTAGGTTGTCCGGGGTTCACTACAGCGTGTGCTGCCTAAGTAATAAAACTATAGTTTGGTTAACTTATCCGTCTTCCCTGTAGGGCTACGTAGCCTATATTTTCTACAATCAGCTGTTCACTGATATAGTAAAACTACCCTATTCCCGAACAACCTGTTGTTCGCCAGTGTTGCCTGTCCTAGGATGCAGTAGGCGCTGTACTAGGTGCTGAATCCTCACTACCCTAAAAGTCTCTTTCGACAACAGTTAAGACAGAGGTTATGTATGGAACGGTCAGATCTCTTAGCTTCCCCTGTTCAGTGCATCGCTAAGTCGTCTAAAGGAACATAAGGGTGATCAGGCCGCATGCGCTGTTAAGTCCTCCATACACAAACAAGGTGATAACGAATAATAAAAGCCAAAACATAAATTATTACTTAAACATAATTGTTGCTACATCCCATAAACCTAGATAAGAAATTTAGTTCATGAAGAAACTAGAAATAACAACAAACAATGATAACAGCGACATGTTGTAAAATAACAACCTAGGTCTTCACTTGCTTTTTGCCGAATTCCCTCCTTCCTTCAGCTCTCAAAGATCGATTTTTGCTGGAGAAGAAAAGAAGTTGTCGATGGGCAGAAGCTCTCCCCCTTAGGGTTTTATTCTTTTCTATTTATAGAGAATAAAATCTTTTGTCAAAAACCCTAAGTCTTGGAGAATAAGTTTTCTTCTAAATACCAAGCAGCAAAAGTTCTTCTTTCCATCCAAGGAGTGTCCACGAAATCTTCCATAAATACTCCTTCAAATCAGGTGCAAGCTCCAGAATAATTTATGAAACAAGAACCTTGACGCAGTGCCACTTACAGGACGAATCTGGACGCTGTCGCTGGTGCAGATCACACTGGAACTGGGCTTGCAATAGTGCCTCGCTGTTTTCGGGCCTAAATCGTCATGATTCACTCCAAAAAGGGCCTAAATGCACCTGAAAGCAAACATTAACTAGGAAAGTAGGATTAGGTATAAAAGTAAGTGATTTCCTATCTAAATACATGAGTTGATGCTAAATGCAGAGCCAAAATCGAACAGTGCATGCTGTAAAAATATGTAATTTCATGCTCATCAACAATGAACAAGAATGATGAGTTGATTCCAACAAGTAGAGTCACAGGATGACAAATGTGTATAGATTATAAGAATTGGAAAAGTTCTACACGCTAAGACCATTTTCCACTACCGTTTATTGATTAGAAGTTTGAGCGTCGTGCTAGGCATTCTTATTATTACTATTTGGATAGATATTCAGATTTTATTCAAATTCCTATCCACCCGAAACATCAAGAGAAAGCGATGTTTGCTGGTCCTTTCTATGGATGCTTTGCATACACAAGGATGCCATCTGGGATATGCCATTTTTCAGAGATGAATGATAGCAATTTTTTCCTGGGTATTGAATCGAAATAAAATTCACCATGGAATCAAAAACCAAGAAAACATAATAAAGTGACATGATAATGTCGGTTTTTGTAGGAGATGGATGTTGATTTTGCTGCTGCTAAAACTGACGAATCTGTGACTCTCAATCTTTCAATGTTTTGTTGTAAAAAGCGATATAAAAAAAAAAAAAACCCTAAGCCTTGTTAGAGAATAGGACACCCCACATTGTAGAGAGAAATAAAAGAAATCCTAATCCTACGCAGCAGAAGGAAGCCTAATCCTACTACTGTGGATGACTAAAATTGCAATCGATCCCATTAACAAATGATATATACCAATGGTCCGTTTTGGCGGATCATGGAATTTCGTAGGAGTAAAGATGGCATTGGCTGGAGAAGGAGGAGAATAAAGTGAAGAATATATCGGTAGGGGGAAAATTCCTTAACATCAACAAGTGTCCTCTGGCTCAGTAGTATGACGCATTTTCTTTTGTTTTTTTGTTTTCATGATTATTGGTGGCTATTATTTAGACCGACGACACATTTACTTATTTATTTAGGCCAGATAGACCACGCGTTTGCATTAAAAAAAACCTAGGTGGACCACGCACACGAATCAATAATATATTAGGGAAAGGAAACAGCAGTGGCAAGCATGCATGATACTGTAGATAGCTAGTGACTGAGACAAGTACAACAAGTAGAGACATTGATATGATTTCAGAAAAAAATACATACCAAGAGCAAGAGACAAGTACAACAAGTAGAGACTGGTAGTAGAGGTACAGAGGCGAAGCCAACCGAGGGAGAGGCTGGTAGCTATAGCTCATGGGGTGGTGGCTATTATTTAGACCGACGACACATTTACTTATTTATTTAGGCCAGATAGACAGACAGACACGGAGGACATGCATGATATGATATGAAGCTAGCTAGCCTCCCCCAAATCCCATGGTATATGATATGGTAATTAAGTAACTACTTGGAACTAGTCCAAGTAACAATGACTTGGACACGGCCGACGGGACCAGCAATGTATTGTGAGTCACTTCCACTGTCTTTGGGTGGGTAGGTTGCAGATCCATCAGCAAAGGTGTTGATGGTGGAATTGGAGGCGGAACCGTGCAGCTCAACGCTGATGATGAGGCTGGTGTTGGTTGGGACTTGGAGTTCGGTTACGTCGAGAGGAATGCTTGCGCGGGATTGTCGGGTGCGTCAACAACTATGACCTGAAGAGTGGCCTTCACCGTACTGAGTGACATTTTTTCCACTCAAATTTTGATCAGAGGATTCTCTTCTTTCTTTTTGACTAAAATTTGATGGATTTTGGTCCTCGTACTATTCTAAATGTGTGAATTTTGGTACTTTTGGTCGCCAGCCAATCATTGAGGACACGTGTCAGCATATTATTCGCTCACGTCGAAAAATGAGCCCACCGGTATGATCTCTCCTTACCAAATTCACATTGAAATCATACTATTTGTTAATAAGTGTCTTCGACGTGGGTGAATAATACGTATCCTCGATGGTCGGCCGGTGGCTGAAGGTACCAAAATTCATACATTTAGGGTAGTCCAAGGATCAAAATCCATCAATTGTAGGGAAACCTGAATGAGCACTCTTGAACCACCAAAACCCTCTGGCTATGGCAAAGTCAAACAGAGCCTCTAAGGATACTGCCTGGATGGTCGGCCTATCTCTAGCGGCTGCAATTCTTTCTCACTCATGGCGTGGGGTGGAACAGGTGTCTCTCTCCTTCACCCACTAGTGCTATGATTATGTAGTCTCATATTGGCCGTTGGTTTTATCCCCGCGTCATTTCTTGTCTCTCTTTTAACCATGTTTATTCATAACGCACACCACTAGTAGCGGGAAAAAAATATGTCCAAACAAATGTCACGAATGCACCGGAGTACACATAACTAAGTTTGTTTAGAACGAAGTGCGATTCATGTTTGCATAGAATACATTTAGAAATCAAGACGAACCTGTAATATATAATTCACAGTTTAATTTGACCAGCTACATTGTTATCGACAATACTCATTTATGTGATATCACTGATATGTACGTGGCTAGTACAGCTTGATTCACGTCGGGTCGATATATATCATGTACTAAATAATCATATCTATTATTTATTAAAAAATTCAGTTATATAATGCATTCCCATTGTTATTTCAACCAAGCGAGATGAGAGTAACCGACTCCGATGATTATTACAATTTTGTGCCTTTTTTTTATAACAAATGATGGAACCTTAATAGTTTAGCATTAATAGTTTAGAAAACGCATACATTCACTGATATTTATTCAATATGTATCAGTGTAGTCTTACATATTTATTTATCACATATATCATTACGAATCGCACCGGACATAAAATAAAAATGTCTTACTTATTTATCAATAATTATCATATTAAGACACACTGATCATTTAGTGAAGTAATTTTGTTCTTCTAATGTGGCTCGAATTTGCATATTTTTTACACTTAATTTTGATAAGTTTTACCACATATTCTTGGTCAATTGCACATATTTTTGTCACATTATTATGTATTTTTATGCATTATATTATTTAATTTCAATATTATTATGTATTTTTATAGGAATAAATATTTTTTTACAGTATCATACGAGAGCTTTTTCCTGGTTTAAAACTCTACATCCTCTTTTTGGAATTTGTAAGGAAAATGGTGGAATCACTTCCCGTAGAGATGTCGTATGGAAACTGTAAGTGAAGCTTACTTACTGAGTTCTTACTAAAGTTCGGTAAAACCGGCTAAAGTCCTCCCTTTGACGTGGATACCAGATAAAGGCATGACGTCACAGCAAAACCAAAATGGGAAGAAAGATTTTTTTTGTCCAAAACCTTTATAAAGTGTCAATTAAGTCCTAAACAGTATATTAAATGAACAAATTCAGTCCTAAGGTGAATTTTGGTTCAAATTAAACTACATATATTTTGGCCAAATCATACGCATATCAAATTAGTGTTCTAATAATTCTATATTTTTGTTTTTTTTTTGCTCATTTTCATTTTTTAAAATTAATTTTTAGAATTTATAATTCTTGAAAGTCTACAAACATGACGAATCAGTGTCCTAATAATTTTTTTTCCAATTTTTTCTTAATTTGTTTTCTAATTTTAGAAGTTTTAGAATGTTTTTAGAACTGCTCACAGGCTTTTTGTGTTTGCTAAGTTAGTAATTTTATTATATCAACACATCATAATGTACAAAGAAACGGTGCTGCACAGAGCAACCTGTTGTGAACATAAAGCACAATGACATGAAGAAACTGAAGTGCACAGCTAAACATCAGCGAGTGAATGGTATAATAACCCCTTTACTGCCAGGCCAACCTTTGAAAGCTTCAGGTGAGGAAAGCAAAGCGCCGACGCTATACGGGAACTGGGGGTGAATTATCTTGAACCACCAAAAGGCCCTGGTCACTGTTAGATGAAATAACACATCACCCACCATACCCAAGTATGCAATGTGAGTCAGATCCGGATTAGCCTGGGAAAGCTCCCGACCAAAAGGGGGTAAAGAAGAGAGTTATATTTTCATATGAGCGTCCCACGCATGCATTTCTATGTAACTCGCATACACTGTACCTGTAACTCGCGTACATTGTACCTGTACTGATTCTATCATAATCGAGAGTATAAAAAAAAAAAATGGTCGGGAGGAAGAGGAAGGTTTTGTATTTAATTATACTCAAACGAGAGTATCGTGTGCATGTGAAAACAAGCATTCCCATTGTTGTTTTTCAAACTAGCGATGAGAGATATATTCCGAAGATTAATTTTTTTGATGCTAAATTCCGAAGATTAATTACTGCATTTTTTTGTCTTTTCTATAACAAATTATGAAAAAAAAGCGCATTAATAGTTCAGAAAGTGGTTAACTCGTATTTGAATAACCTTTAAAATAATAATATACGTATCGGAAAAAAAGTAAAGGAATATGATCATGCCCAAAATAAGAATATATATGTTTTAGTAAATATTCCTATTTTTTAATTGATCATATATGGATGATATCTGAGGATATGCAATTGGAAGGGGGTTAAGGAACCAAGCTAAGGGCTAAGGGATAGTTTGCGGCGTGAGGTTCCAAGCCTATAAAACCTTATCATCGGAACCGGAGTGTAATGGACAGTGCTCTAGCCATACTGCCACAGCAGGATGGTGTAAGATCTAGGCTTCAAGACACACTTCTTTACGGTATGGTTTCACAGGCACATGAAGCAAAGTATGCGACTGACACATTAAGGAAGAAGGACAGATCAATATTGAGAAATGAACATTATATATGAAGCCCAACAAAAGAATAGAGATATATTTATGTGTTGTACTACAATGTCACATCTACTATTCACTACAAAATTCGGTTGTATGAAGCATTCCCGTTGTTATTTTCAAACTTGCGAGATGAGAGTGACGACTCCGACGACTATTACAATTTTGTGGCTTTTTTTTAATAACAAATGGTGGAAAACAAACGCACATTAATACAGTTTAAGAAAAGCATGTATACGTATAGGCTGACAAAACACCGTGTTGAGTATGAATAAAATACAAGGGAATAGATATGGTAGTTTTGAATTTTGTTGGGTACGTGGAATCAATCGTATGGTTTTGCATGGGCTATATAAAGGAGGGTGTGCGCGAGGGTTGGCTATCAGATCATCAGACAGAGTGCAAAAACAGCACTACATTTTATTTATAATAGCTTGTTCACCAAGTAATCCTATAAAATCTAATTAAATAATAAATTTAATTATCCAACACAAACCCATTGTGCACAATCTAACCCCGAATTAAAATTTTTGTGCACATAAGTAAATTACTAGGTCTTGTCAAATCGGGTTAGTTAATTCTCATATATATTCGGTCCCAGTTAGATTATTTTTTCTGCGCAGACTACTTGACCCTAATTTAACCATATTGATTAAGTCTTAAAAACTATGAATGAATCATAGTCTAAATTGGTTTGATCACGAGTCCAGTATTACTTTGAATTCTATTACATGTCGTATTAGATGTATTTTTTTAATTTAACTTAGTGTAGAAGTCATTGAAATCATCCAAAAGTAAATGTGAAATGGAATTCATTTCAAAATAAATATATAATAAGTTAATAACTGGGTCTGGAACTACCAGCTAGAAAAGACATGTTGGGAAATCCGAAGAGAACACGTAAATGTTTGGCCAGCATGATCTACCTACCAAGCCCAGAAACATGATACGTGTGAATTTTTTTCCCTAAAATAAAACTGATGTCATGTGGATAATTAATACCCATACAAGACAAGTCAATGGATTTGCACCGCCCGTATCGTATTAAATTCACACCGCGGCTATCACTTTTAGCAGAAGAATTAGCCACAATCAAATTATATTTCGTTGTGAAGGAGTTTAAATTACGAACACATTATACAGTAAAGGAATTGAGAAGAATATCTCGAAAAACAATTGAAAAAATTTAAATTAGGAACAGATTATAACGAATTAGGAATTGAAAAATTTTTATATGGATAAAAAACATCCATGCAATAGTCCGAGCCGTCAGGTCACTCAATTGAATTATATCTTTAGACTACAAGAAGTTGAAGAAATTTTTTGTCCAACAGTACCAAATCTCAACGAGATTAGAACTTTAATTTATCTTGCTCATGATACAAGACTATATCTCTTTTGCTATCAATTTGTCAGATACATTCCGCCCCAACTTGCATACATTTAATGAGACAGAACATATTACTACAAGAAATGTGGTTTTAAGGAACATGGTGATATGGCGAAGTCCTCAAGTGGGACTGAACCTGCCACTTGGCACATCATTGATCAAGATAGAATAGGAAACAGCAGTGATGTAATAGGGTGATCCATTTCTCACAAAAATCTAACCTCATCATCATTCTCTCCAAAAAAAAAACGGACTCCACTATATCACTCTATCATATACCTGGCTCATATCCATTTTAAGATCAATAATTCCCTTCCTACCTTTCCGTTTCTTTCTCATATTATAAAATATTTCAAAAGCTTTTTGATGGAAGTGAGTGATTTTATTCATCTGTATGTAATGAAATACAAATAATGAAGCAAAGCTTTAACGCCATAGTTTAGACCTGGCTAACCTATCGCGGATATTACCGCGTAAATTGTATTACAAAACTCTTGCTATGAGCCCAGCTTTTAAATGGCTCTGGAGATGCCAGAATGGCTCCAGTGCTGTAAGGAAAATGAGGGTGGTGCGCCCGAAACCACAGGAAGGCGCAGGTGCGTACAAGAACAAAAGCATATAATATAATATTTCAAAAGCTAGAAGAGAGTTGTCCGTGATCGGACGTCCAGGAACAAATTCAAACTGATTATATCCACCAACAAAATGGGTTTGAGACGATTATACAGGGTTGTCGGCTTGATACGATTACACAGGACTTTTGTTATAGAAGATATTACAAAGACTAATAGTACGAAATTTACCACGAGACTTAGGACTTATAATACTTTAGGAATAAGTATAATAAAATTAGAATTAAAATTAAAAAAACATAGAAGAGATAGATAATAATATCAGAAATATTAGAACTTAGGATTTGTCAAAATTATTAGTAAAAGAGTGCGGGCGTTTGGTCCTGGAGCTTTGGTGGAATGCATCTGCTTCAATGCACATTCAATCTCTTCCTTAGTAAAAGTTTTGGTGAGTTGGGAATTCATGGATTCTGAGACGCACACACTGCAACACACAGTCGACCCTAGTGCTTCCCGCCGACTTGTACGATCTTGGGAAAAATCAATAAGAATGCCTTCCACATCCGAACGTCTAGAGTGCCACACCCCAGCATCGGTAAGCCTTTTTATGCGATGAGAGCACCATTCCGATGATTACTACAAGTTTTTGGTTTTCTTATAACAAATTATGGAGAAAACACACAATAATAGTTTAAAAAGTCTTGACTCATATATATTTGGATAACCATTAAAATAGTAATATACGTGCCAAAAAAAGTAAAAGATTATGATCAAGGCAAAACAAATATATATGTTGTACTACATATTCCTATCTATTATTTGTCTTTTTCCTATTGATTATATATGGATGATATGTCAGTTGGTTGGGCCAAAGAACAGGCTAAGGGATAAATTGGGATATTCAAATGTGACACATGAGGTTCCAAACCTATTAAACCCTATGATCACGAACGGAGTGTAATGGACAGTGCTCTAGTCATACTGCCATACAAGGAGGAGGATGGTGTATGGTCTAGGCTTCAAGACACACTTCCTTACGGTATGGTTTCACAGGCACATGAAGCAAAAATATGCGTATGACACATAAAGTAAGAAGGACCGATCATATTGAGAAATGAACATTATGAAGCCCAAAAAGAATAGAGATATATGTGTTGTACTACATTGTCACATCTACTATTTATTAAAAAATACGGTTATATAAAGCATTCCCACTGTTATTTCCAAACTAGCAAGATGAGAGTGACGACTCCGATGACTATTGCTTTTTTTTTTGTCGGCAATGACTATTACAATTTTGTGGTTTTTTTTTATAACAAATGGTGTGAAAAAAACGCAGATTAATACATGGTTTAAGAAAAATATAAGTTGACAAAACACCGTGTTGAGTATAAATAAAATACAAGGGAATAGATGTGGTAGTTGTGAATTTGGGTTGGGGGCAGACACGTGGAATCAATCGTATGGTTTTGCATGGGCTATATAAAGCAGGGTGCGCGAGGTTTGCTATCATATCGTCAAACAGAGTGCAAATTAAGATCCAAAAACAGTAGTGAGAAGAAGAGTAGAGAATCCTCTGATCAAAATTTGAGTGGAAAAAATGTCACTAAGTACGGTGAAGGCCACTGTTCAGGTCATAGTTGTGGACGCACCCGACAATCCCGCACAAGTTTATGGATGGGTGAAAGCTGACTATGGAGGGCAGAAGAAACGGGTGTTCCAGAGGAGCAATGACATCGGAGTGCCAGTGAAGATAAAGGATCCCATTCCTCTGGACGTAACCGAACTCCAAGTCCCAACCAACACCAGCCTCATCATCAGCGCTGAGCTGCATGATTCCGCTTCCAAATCTCCCATCAACACCTTTGCTGATGGCTCTGCAACCTACCCACCCAAAGACAGTGGAAGTGACACACAATACATTGCTGGCCCCGTCGGCCGTGTCCAAGTCATTGTTACTTGGACTAGTTCCAAGTAGTTAATGAATCACCATATCATATACCATGGGATTTGGGGGAGGCTAGCTTCATATCATTTCTACCCGGTCGTCTGTGTCTGTCTGTCTATGTGTGTGTCCTAAATAAATGTGTCGTAAGTCTAAATAATAGCCACCACCCCATGAGCGATAGCTACCAGTCTCTCCCTCGGTTGGCTTCGCCTTTGTACCTCTACTACTTGCTGTACCTGTCTCTGTCTGCTCTTGCTCTTGGTATGTATTTTGTCTCTGTCTGCTCCAGCTATCTACAGTATCATGCATGCTTGCCACTGCTGTTTCCTTTCCTAAATATATTATTGACTCATGTGTGGTCTACCTATTATTGCCACCAATAATCTTGAAAAAAAATGCGTTATATACTGAGCCAGATGACACTGTTGATGATGAGGACTAAAAATACCACCAATAATCTCGAAAACAAAAAACAAAAAAATGCGCTATACCGAGCCAGAGGAGTGATGCTCAGTCGATTTTGGCCCGAATGCAACATAACTCGTACTGCAAAAGTAAAATTGATGAGAGCTTTATATGTGATCAAAGCTAAAAGAATTCTCTGAAACTTTGTAGCATCCCCTCCCCAAGGACAAGACTAACTGTATAAATAGACCCCTTGGGTCTCCAAAAATAGAGTTTTAATATTGGGAACGAAGCAACAAATTGATTGCGATTTTAGCCCTGCACACTACTAGGATTAGGAATCTTTCAAGAACTGGGGCACTGGGCAACAGTGTCTCATTCGTTATAACGTAATAGCCATACTACAATATACACTGATGTAAACACTGGGCATTGCGTCCAGTGTTGTTGCGTTGTTTTCATTGTATTCAATACACTTGTACAGTTCCTTGCACAGTAATAAAATACTCACGATCAGTATCAAAAAAAGAATTTTTAACAAGACGGTCAAGCATTGATCAATAAACGATAAGGGAAAATGATCTTAGTGTGTAGCACTATTCAAATTCCTGTAATTTATACACATTCGCCATGTGTGATTATCCTTGTCGGAATCAACTCATCATCTTCATTCTTGATCACTATTATTCCTGTTCCTTCAGTACCACATAAACTGGGGCTACCATTCGGATAAGTAAGAATGGTAATGATAGATATAATAAATAAAGGATTAAAGCGTTTTTTGGTTCCTGTGTAAGGCCTTAAAGTTGGAATTCATCCTCGTGTAAGATTTTGGCCTCTTTTCATCCCTCCGTTCATCCCTTTTGGTCAGTCCGGCTGAAATCCGGCGAAAACTGCTGACGTGGCAAAATTTTAGGCGCCACATCAGCTTTGTGGGGCCCACATGTCAGGGTTAAACCAAAAACCAGCCCTACCCGACCCGTTCGCCCACCCCATTGACCCACTTATATAGATTTTTTATTTTTTTCCTTTTTCTTTTTTTTTCCCAAAATCTTTTTCCCTTTTACTTTTTCCCATTTGTTATTATCTTTTAATTTTAGTAAAAAAACTTTTTCCCTTTTACTTTTCCCCATTTGTTATTATCTTTTAATTTTTTCAAAAAAAAAATTTCCCTTTTATTTTATCCATTTGTTATTATCTTTTAATTTTTCCAAAAAAATCTTTTTCCTTTTTCCTTTTTCTTATTTTTTATTATCTTTTAGTTTTTCCAAAAAAAAATCTTTTCCCCTTTTACTTTTTCCCATTTGTTATTATCTTTTAATTTTTCCAAAAAAATATTTTTCCCTTTTACTTTTTTCCATTTGTTATTATCTTTTAATTTTTCAAAAAATTAATTTAATTAGGGCTAAAAAATTAATTTAATGAGGGCTAAAAAATTAATTTGTTATTATTTTCGATGCCCATCCCAACGAAGACGTGGCGTGGGTGGCCCAGGAACTCCGCCAGCGACGGCGGGGCTGTGGACGAGCTGAAGATCAGGCAGTGGGAGGAGACTGAGAGCTGGAGGGTGGCCACGGGGTTCTGGATGTGGCGGTTGAAGGAAGGGCGCCACTCGATGTCGAGGCCGACCATGAGGGAGGTCGGGTACCGGCAGCGGAGGCGGAGGAGGAGGAGGACTTGAACTGGTGGAGCCACTGGTCGTCGACGGAGGCAGTGTGGGTGACGAGGGTGTGGATTTTGGTGTCGAAGAAGGTCATTTCGTACTCGTTGTGGGTCTCATCCGGAAGTTGGCAGTCTTTGATGTTGCTGGTAAGGAACACGGTGGACCTCAGGGCCTTAGCAGCGGAGAGGCTCGGTGAAGGACGGCTTCGCGCAGCGCCGTCGCCTCCCCCATCTCATGGCGGTCTTCTCCACGGAGCCGCCGCTCACCGCCTACTCGCTCCACTTCCAAAACGGCGACCATCGATTCCTGCAGCCCTCTTCACAAATCACAGCCCTCCACTTAGCCCCTCGCTCCGTCCACTACGGACCTCCGCGGCCCACAACAGCAGGCGACACGACCACCATTCAGCCGGCCCCATCCATCATCGACCAACACAGAGCGGTAGCGCTCTCCTCCTAGCCTCTCGCCCCCTCGTCGCTCACCTCGCCGCTGCTCCCCACAAAGTTCAAGCAGCCGGCGCGACACACACCCACGCGCTGCAACGCCTCCACCGTCAGCAACACCGACCCAAGACCCACCACGCCCAAGCAGTCGGCGCTCACCTGGCCTTTGACGCTCGATCCACCTGGCCGCAGCAGCTATTATGTTGACTCCGGTGATAGTGAATGAATGAGGAAGAAGATTAGAGGGCGAGGAGGAACTGAGAAGAGGTGGAGATGGTGGGGAATCGGGAGAGAGAAAAGAGAAATTATCATTTATACTAAAAAATATATTTCAATTTATATTCTATTTTTTCGACAAATAGATATACTTTATTAAATTAATTATAACATATTACAACATATTTTATTTTATATTATAAATTGATTTTATAATTAGACAAAATATATCAATGGGTCAATTGGGTGGGCGAATGGTTCGGGTCGAATGGGTTTGGTTTTTTGGTTGTACTGATATCTTTGGGACCCACAAAGCTGTGGCGCCGGAAAATGTGCCACATCAGCGATTCTAGACGGATTCCGGCCGGAGAGACCAAAAGGGTCGAAGCAAGAATGAAAAAATGCCAAAATCCTACACGAGGATGAATTCCAACTTTGAGTCCTTACACAGGGACCAAAAAAACGCTTTAATCCAATAAATAAATATGCTAGGATACAAAAAATGATAAATAAATAGGTAAGGCTACGGTGATTAATGTTATCTTCATAAGAATACATGCTCACTATTTTTGCCCCAGATTACAAGAAGGAATGATGCATAAAACTTTTAACTTTTTAACTTTTAAGTGTTATATGTGACAACTATAAGTTTCCCTAGGTTATATGACAATCATATACAAGCAAAAGATGCAGCGGAAGCAAAGGAAACTTAGCCAAGAACCACATGTGAAGCATATAAACCGTATAACAAAATTTCATACCTTGATCGGTTGAGGTCTTTCACCCAACTGCTGGAACGAATCATCTAGACCAAGACGAAGGCTGGAACGAATCAGTTAGAGCAAGAAGAAGACCTGCTCCTCTACGGTATCCACACGAACCGTGACCTTCTCGGAATCGTCACACAAATCCAAGAACGAGCTCCCCGGACTGATGTGCTAGCAAGAGTAAAACCGGGGCTTGTGTTTGTGGTGTTTTGGTGTTCTTTTTCTTTCACAAAGAAAGGGGTAAGTGTGTGTTTTCTCAAGCTCTCAAGAACACTTCTCAAGGCTCAATACTGTGAATTTTTCAGACCCAAAAACGTTAGATACACCTTGCATAATCAGATTATGCTTTTGATCTAATCCAACTCACAGAAGGTGGAAGATAAGGTGGCCAACACCTTTGGCCACATGATTAAGATTCTCATCATCATGTCCACCATTAAGCACAATGGAATACACATCACATGGCCTCAATAATGGTTCAATAAATCTGATATTTAGTGAGCCAAACCACCCCAAAAACGTCCATGGTCCAACCACGGTCCAACCACACCCGGTCAAACCATGGTCCAACCACGGTTCGACCATCTGCTCGAATCAACGGTTCTATGTGTGTGACCCTGGAGGCACTTGTAACGTCTGGCAATAATTGTAAAATCCCATTTTACAATTATAAGCAAAGAGCGGCGTCTAGCAACACATCATTGCTACCCGAACGACAAGATCAGTACTGATTCTCTATGCCTCGGAATATGTCATCGTCCCTTCGTCCCTTTATCAAGATTAAACCGAGACATGAAATATGTCAATCTCGTATATGTTTAATCTCGGTTTCTTGATCCTCGAGTTAACTGTGTAAAACGGATACCAATGATATCAACATATCATAATCCGAGCACGGCCGTGCATTTACAGTTCAACTCTATCAAGAAACCATCCGATAATATACCCGTTATATGGGTTGGACGAATCCCCTCTTGATCAATCAAAACCCACTACATACTCGGCATATACCCAATGATTACCCTTATGTCCACCCAGTTACGGGTGACTAGGAATAATATCAAAGTACATGATTCATATGTTGGATACCTTGACGATCTCAGGTCGGAGGACAATCACATCTATAAGAACCACTAATGACATACATATAACGTTCCATGTAGTGTTCTTATGTGGGTCGGTCCAGTCCACAAGTTCTCCAACTTGTACCCGTATGTAGAATTCATATCACATATAAATTCTCAACATACGCTAGTCTTAACTTATTATTACAACCCATCCGTAATAATAACCGACTAGGGACATTTAAGAATATACATATCAAATATATATATATACTAGGGTTATAAGTATGTGCAAGCGTTTATCTCATAAACGATACTTATTGGAATAACCTTAAAGTGTATGTACATGACTATAAATAAACATCCATGATTGGCTTTTGGGCATATTACTAACAATCTCCCACTTGCACTAAAGCCAATCATCCATGTATCTTATACATGTGGATCTAGCATGACCATCATGCTTCAGTTGCATGAGAAGATTAGACAATGTATCTTCTACATTGTTCCCAGAAGGAACTATACACAGCCTTAGTTGTAGAGTCGGTAGCTGTTCTTGCTTGGAACTCTTCCAGCTCACAGTACCACCTCCAAGACAAAACACATATCCTTATTGCGATCTAAAATCATCCCTGTCAGTTTGGAAGCTGGCATCTTTGTAACACTTTACAACAAGCCCATCAACGCTTCCGTAAACCAGGAATGCATCCTTAGTGCTTCTCAAGTACTTAAGGATATTTAACCGTTATCCAGTGACTTTCACCGGGATCAGATTGGCATCTGCTTGTGACACTCAAAAGCATAAGTGACATCCGGCCTAGTACATTGCATGGCATACATGATAGATCCTATTGCAAACGCATAAGGAATCTAACCCATCCGGTCTCTCTCCTTAGTCATACTAGGATATAGATTCTTTGAGAGAGCTATGCCATGTGACATGGGTAAGAAACCGTTCTTGGTATCTTTGCATGCTAAACCTCTTTAGCATCCTGTCAATATATGTACTCTGACTTAGCCCGAGAAGCTTTTTGGATCTATCTCTATAGATCTTTATGCCTAACACTTAGGCAGCTCCTCCTAAGTCCTTCACTGAGAAATTCTTTCCTAACCAAGTCTTTACAGACTTTAGTGTCGGAGTGTCATTCCCAATAAGTAGGATGTCGTCAACATACAATCAACAAGAAAACAATAGTGCTCCCACTAACCTTCTTGTAAACACATGAATCATCTTCACTTTTAATGAAGCCAAACTCTTTGATTACATCATTATAACGAAGATTCCAACTCCTAGAAGTTTGCTTTAGTCCACAAATGGACATTTGCAACTTGCATACCATATCTCATAGTAATGGCATCCAGCTATAGCCAATAGAATTCGGATAGATTTAACTATGGCGACTGGTGTGAAGGTTTCATCATAATCAATACCATGAACTAGCTTGAAACCTTTCGCAACCAATTGCCCTTAAAGGTAATCACATTACCATCCATGTCGATCTTTCACAAAGACACATTCGCACCCTACAGGTTTTACCCTTTCAGGTGGATTAACCAAGGTCCATACCTTGTTCTCATACATGGATTTTATTTCCGAATTCATGGCTTCTAGCCACTTCTTGGAGTCTAGACCCGTAATGATCAGCTGATAGTAAGTGAGCTCATCCTGACTTATGAGCATCACATCTCCAATATGAGTTATGAGAAATCCATATTTCTCAAGCTCATACTGAGTCCTATCCGACCTACGCGGTCCATGTGTTTTAGGTACAGGATTCTCATCCACAACAACTTGCGGATCCTGTCTTTTGTTCCATCTCAGCCTCTTTATCTCGAACTTCTTCGAGTTCTATTATCCTCCCACTGATTTTTCTAGAAATAAACACTCTTTCTAGAAAACAGCAGTCTGAGCCACAAACACTTTGTGCTCTATGGGATTATAGAAATAATACCTTTAAGGTATCATACAAAAGGCACTTGTCAGATTTAGGGTCGAGTTTATCTGATGCTTCACGTCTCACGTAAGCCTCACAACCCTAAGTCCTCATAAAAGACGAATTGGGACGCTTCCCAATCCATATCTCATATGGTGTCTTTTGACCGATATAGATGGAACACGGTTAAGTGTAAATACAGCACTCAATAATACA